>VWYK01092736.1:5989-35796 GCA_013399775.1 Semnornis frantzii | reverse complement strand
TTTTGGGACCTCACATCTTCTCCACCATCTTTAGTCATTCTGATTCTCTGCTTTCACCAGGAAGGTCTCAGACGTGCATTCCTCTGCATTCTGCTCTGCTCACTTCTCCCCAGCCTTGTCCCACCAAACACCCTGCAGCCAGCTCCCTAAAACTGCCCCAGGGCTGGTTCTTTTCATTGCTGTTCATGCTTCACTACAGTATGATCCTTCAGGCTCTTCTCTCAGTCAATGGACAGGTGCCTGCCTGAGCCAGTATGATCCTTCAGGCTCTTCTCTCAGTCAATGGACAGGTGCCTGCCTGAGCCATTTGCTTCCAGTTTTGTCTTCCTTGCATTTCACACAAGGTTGCAGGGGAGATGAGCCCTTCTGCAGCAGTTCCCATGTGGCTGTCCCCATCTTGATGGTGTTTTAGGAAAGGCCTCTATACTATGAATCCTCTTGCCAGACAAAGTTACTACAGCCCTTGTGCAGGTGGAGGTACTGGAAGGTGTCCAGAGAAGGGCGACAAAGCTGGTGAGGGGCCTGGAGCTGTGAGGAGAGGCTGAGGGAGCTGGGAGTGTTTAGCCTGGAGAAGAGGAGGCTCAGGGGTGACCTCATTGCTGTCTATAACTACCTGAAAGGAGGTTGTAGCCAGGTGGGAGTCAGTCTCTTTTCCCAAGCAACCAGTAAAAGAATGAGGGGACACAGTCTCAAGCTGTGCCAGGGGAGGTCCAGGCTGAATGTTAGGAGGAAGTTCTTGACAGAGAGAGTGATTGGCATTGGAATGGGCTGCCCAGAGAGGTAGTGGAGTCTCCATCCCTGGAGGTGTTCAAGCAAAGCCTGGATGGGGCACTTAGTGCCATGGTCTGGTTGATTGGACAGGGCTGGGTGATAGGTTGGGCTGGCTGAGCTTGGAGGTCTCTTCCAACCTGGCTAATTCTATGATTCTGAATCACTCTGTTGCACACTTGCAGACATATCCCACCTCAGCCATTCAGGGACTGACTGGGATTTAGCAATGAACTAAGTGATAGAAAGCAATGGAGATCCTGCTAGGCTCTCTGGGAAAGCCTTTCACAGAATGGTAGGGCTTAGAAGGGAAGTGTGGGATTGGAAGGGACCTCTGGTCCACTCCTCCTGCTAAAACAGGGTTAACTAGGTCAGGTTGCACAGGAATTTGTCTAGGTGGGCTTTGAATATCTCCAGAGAAGGAAACTCCACAACCTCTCTGGGCAGCCTGCTCCAGTGCTCTGGAACCCTCAAAGGAGTTTTTCCATATGTTTAGGTGGAACTTCCTGTGTTACAGTTCATGTCCATTGCCCATTTGCTATCACTGAGCAGCACTGAAAGGAGACTGACCCAATCTTCTTAACACTGACCCTTTAGATATTTGTCTTTATAAGATCCCATCTCAGTCTTCTCTTTTCTGGGCTAAAGAGCCCCAAGTCTCTCAGCCTTTCCTCATCAGAGAGGTGCTCCAGTCCCCTCTTCAATAATGTAGGACTGCTTGTTAGGAAGTGATGATTTGTTTGTATTCAAATACTTTATTCAGGAATTGAAAGGTGTTAGTCTTAAATCCTTTGGATGAGCAAAGAGGAAGATGGTTAGATTTAGGACAAACCTATCAAAATGCTGTGCTGGCCTGGAAGGTTGGGATAGATCCTAACCAATAAACAGACTCAGCAGTATCATTTCTCTGCTTGATGATTCTAATCGAGTAGTTAGGGAAGTCAGATTTCAATGGGCCAGCAGACATTTTAACCACATGTACATCTAGATTAACCACTCTGGGGATTGGGGGGATTATCAGATATTATGTAACAGCAGACACTGGTTTTAATTAGACAACAGAGCCACAACAGATGCTGTGTTTGCTAAAGAAACCAGCCTGTCATGTGGTGCATCCGGAACATGTGGTTCGTGTGGCAGAGTCATGCATGCGGATTGCCACTTTCCTTTGCCTTTACTTCTAGTAAAGCCACAATGCTGATCAGACAGGTGAATCATCATAGGTTGGGTTTGTGTTCTTCAGGAAAGAGCTGAAGTTTGCTCAGTTCAACACAGCTACTTGGATGAGTTCAGTTCTGGCTGAGGAAAAGCTGATGGGTTATGTAAGATCCCATGGTAACTTCAACCTGTAACTTGATAAAGCCCTTCTTGGAGTCAGCAATGCTCAAATCCATGGCATACCCTTGTGTTTGGTGTTCTCTGCATGTTGCAACAGTGTTTTACTCTCTCAAATCTCTACAAAATGGTTTAGTGGGCATGATGGGCTTGGTAGTTGGACTTAATGATCTTTAGAGATCTTTTCCAACCTTGATGATGCTATAAGTGGAATTCCTTTGCTCACAGTATAGCCTTTTATATCCTTTTTTGCCCAAGAATATGTTCCTGTATCCCACATGTGATGGGATGTGTTGTGTGCCAAGCAAAAGGTCAGGGCCAAAATCTGGAGTAATTTCTTTTGTATTTTAAAATGTAAGTACAAGGAAAATGATTTTTTTTTTCTGTATAATTAAATGAGCCTCCCTGCTGGTCCCAGAGATGGAATATTGTGTGCTTGCTGAAACATTGTGGCACTGTCTAGTGCCTGGCAGCTGCTGGGTTTTACCTTGAGCTCCTGTCTGCTGCCAGGGGTTCCTGGAAAAAAGCATTTCACATCTTTTTCAGGAGAGCTGCTTGTGTGCCAGCTGGTGTTTTGTTACTGCAAATCAACATTTCCTGTGGCAGTTGGTTAACCAGGAAGGGATTATTGGGCAATGCAACAGCCTTGGAAGAGGAGGAGAACCTCCTGCAGGGAGGCTGAAAGTTCCCTTTGCCATATGCACATATCAAGAGCTGTCCCTCATCTCTAAAGCTTTCCTGAATTGCTCATACTATTAGCTGAAACTGTGTTTGTGCTTCTGAAGAGGTTAATTGCCAATTAAACCTTCACTAAACCCTTTTTTGAAGTATGGCTGTCACTTTTGGTTACCAAGGAAAGCAGTGAAGGTCACTGGATCTGAAGAGCAGTGAGGAGCCCAAGGGCTCTCACAAGAGAACCTGCTCATCCTTCCAACCCAGGAGCCAGCTAAGTGGGAAGAAAGGAGCAGTGAGAGTCACTGGATCTGAAGAGCAGTGAGGAGCCCAAGGGCTCTCACAAGAGAACCTGCTCATCCTTCCAACCCAGGAGCCAGCTCAGTGGGAAGAAAGGAGCACGGAAGGGCTGGAAAAGGCCTCCTTAGGTTGAGGCTACTGGTTAAAATTGAAGAACATGCTCTTTTTCCATACTCCCAGCCAGGAGCTTTGTCAACCTCCTTCCTTCCAGCCAAGTCCTCTCCATTTGTCTACTAATAACAACAGCTCAGCTTACCACTGACATTTTTCTCCCTGGCTTAGAGAAACTCCTCAAGAAGGTTGGAAGAAAAATAATCAAAGGCAGACAGACCCTTGGCACTCAGTTGTATATTTTGTGCAGTTCAGACCTTGCCTTCTCCCAGCCTCAGAGGTGGGCCCTGGACTGTAAGTGCACCTGGAGTGCAGAAGTTTCTACTTCACATTTCACAGCACAATGCTCTTTCCTAGCTTAGCAGTGCTGCATGCTTAGATCTGTTGCAAACATGGCAAGCTTCTGACACCTTTAGTGACCATCTAGTGAGATGGTCCCCACAAGCTTATCTGCAGTCTGAGGAGTTACATTAAATGAAGAGGTGAGGTGAGAAACTACCCTAGCAGCAGATCAAGAGACACTTTGAGTCCTGCCAGCTGGTCTGAATCATCAGTGGAAATTTCCATTTGTACTTTTGATGGTGGATTTTTGGTTAGAGGAGTGAGGAAGAGTGTGTATACATCTGTATATGTGTGACTATGTGTTTAAGACTGCATATCTGAAGTTATTTTTTTCTTTTGCATTCATCAGAAGGCTTCAAATGGTAAAAGGAATTTTATGCACAGACTGCATTTTCCAGGCAACTTTCCCTTTGAGATTTCCACTTTTTATTGTGATAGAATTAAAGAGAGAATAATGAAATGGATTACATTAGGGTTTCATTTTCAGTTCTCAAGTACTTAATCTCCCTGGCTAGGATCCAAATCTATGGCCTCAAGTGCTCCATCGTTACAAAGTGTAGTCACTGAACTAGATGCCTTTAAAGAGTGCAAATCTTTCAGGCCAGCCCTCAAAAAGCAATCAGAGGAGCCACATCACAGTACAGCACGTGCTAAAAATATCCTGCAGTTCATTTTATGTGAAAAAAAAACCATTTTTCATTAATGCTCCTGACTTGCAGTTTCTTGTCTCTCATCCTGCCTGGCCACCACTTCCACCAGCAGCACCCTCACACCTTGCAAGATCTGCATTTTTATTTAGTTGTCACACTAAAGGGTAAGATCTCAATGTCTGCCTCAGAGTTCCAGGACTCTTACTGGAACTATTTGAGAAAATAATAATTTGCTTCTCTTTCCAGTGCCCCAGTAAGGACTTGCACTGACATAACTTCAGAGAGGTAAAGCAATCAAACGTTTTAACTAGCCAGTTAACAGATTTGGGATTGCTGGTGATAAATGCACTGACTACAAGATGATCTCAGATTAATACTGTGTGCAGTGCTGGAACCCCCAGCACAGGAAGGACATGGAACTGTTGGAGCGAGTCCAGAGGAGGTCCACAAAGATGCTGAGAGGGCTGCAGCAGCTCTCCTATGAGGACAGGCTGAGAGAGTTGGGGCTCTGCAGCCTGGAGAAAAGAAGGCTTCCAGGAGAACTTAGAGTAGCCTTCCAGTATCTGAAGGGGGCCTACAGGAAGGCTGGGGAGGGACTATTGACAAGGTCTTGCAATGACAGGACAAGGGGCAATGGGTTTGAACTGTCAGAGGGGAGATTTAGACTGGATGTTGGGAGGAAGTTGTTTGCAGTGAGGGTGGTGAGACACTGGCACAGGTTGCCCAGGGAGGTTGTGGCTGCTCCCTCCCTGGAGGTGTTCAAGGCCTTGAGTGACCTGTGCTAGTGGGAGGTGTCCCTGCCTATGGCAGGGGGTTGGAACTAGATGATCCTTGAGGTCCCTTCCAACTTTACCATTCTATGATATTGCTTATATAGGATGTGTCTTGATTAAGATTAAACATATAAATACATTTTTAATGGTTTAGCTGGAGCAGACAATATGGAGTTTATGCCAGCATTTATGCTCACTGTGTGGGGACACAGATCTGTACTGGCATGCAGCTTGTTGATAAAAAAATAAAATCTATCAACACTTCCCTTTTTAGACTTCATCAGGAAAAACAAAACAAAGAGGTAGTGATTTCTGTTGGGTATCAGCTTTGCTTTGTATCAGTGCAGTGGTGTTTGATCTATGAACACTAAAACAGACTTTTCTGTATGGCTGAGCAGGGAATTTGTGTGTGCAACCTGACTCCTAGGAATGCTTCTTGCATGGAAGCAATCCTCTGCAGAGTCTCTTATCAAAGGCACTGCTGGCAGAAGAAATCAGCCTCTGACTCCAGGGCAGTATGGCTGCCTGGGAATGTCAATTAGCAACAACCACCCATGCAAGAGAGGGCCTAATCTCTCAGTGAGAACCTCAGCCAGCCATCTCAACCCCCCACAGTCTCTAGTGGAAAAGGAATGAAAAGGGAGAATTACTCCAGGCACAGTGGACATGGAATACCAAATGGAATATCATTAGGGGCCAGACAAGGGCACCAAATTAAGGACTGGCACACAAGGAAAGCAAAAGCTGACTTCTTCTGGAGTGCTTTGCCAAAAGCCTTTCTGTTGAGCTTCATCAGCTAAAGATGCAGCTCTCTTCTAGATCATTTCCCCAGCCTTGAGATCAGCCTTTCTGGGAAAGAGAAAATGCAGTTCTCCTGGATCTCCTTTGACATGTCTTCCTTTCTGCAAGTACCAGGCAACATCCCCACCAGCTGGTATGTTTTCAGATCTCTTGTTTCCTGAGAGTTATGCTCTTCCCCACAAATGTCTGTCTACATAACCCTACCTACACAGTATTAGTGCAGCTTGCTGCTTCGTGGGTACATCAGCAGAAAAGTTGTTGAGGTTAATGCTGTAAAGGGTACTACTTAACTACTCTGGTAAGTGGATGGGTACTGGATACATGAAGGGAAGCATATCTAGAGGAGTAGCAGAGTTGTTGTGAATTAATTGTTTATCAACATACTATTGAAAATCCTAAAAGGAGATGATAAATGCAATTATTTTTTTTTAACTTGATTAGTGCTTTTGAGAGCACAAGTTTAGTTGTTCCTAGCCAAAGTGATCATAGCCACAGGTGATCTTAGCTATTCTACACTTATTTCTTCCTGTTCTTGCTCTGGATTCCATACTTGTGAAATGTGAAAGATTCTGTGATACCTGCTCCTGTGGGAGAGGAGTGAGTCTGAGGCTCAGCACAGTTTTGACAGGAGCTACCCTGTATCCCTGGGTGTTCTGGTACGAGGTTAGCTATACTTGGGGTTACAAGTTTGCAAGACAGCAGAGTATTATGTTCCTAAAGAAGGATCAGGCAGTCTCTGCACTACATTTTCAGAAGCAGCCTTCTCACCAATTAACTTTGCTCTGGCAGATAATTCACAAGCTCGGAAGTTTCTGTTTATAGGACGTGTCAAGTAGCACTGATTTCAATATTTTAACAAGTCTCTTGCTCTTTTGTTGTCCAGATATTTTCCCTTTGTGGTAAATGAATGTCCTGTGCCAGAAATCTAGGCATTTAGGAGTCAGGAAGAGATAGGACTTATCCAAAACCTACTCATTTCAAGAAGGGAGCTTCTCTGAGAGGAGGCAGGCATTGACACTCAAAGGAAAGAACAGAACATCACTGTTACCTACTAGAAATGTTTCATTTGTTCCTGAATGTGAAAATAGCAGGGAGCACAGTATGCAGCTTGGAAGAGCTGGTGGCTGCAGAGACAATTGACAGCCCTGAAGCACACTAACATGAGTTGCTTTAGAATTTTTATTTTTAGATAATGTTTTTGTTTGGTTTTAGATGCCACATTTTCCATTTGCAAAGGAAAAGGCTTCAGTTTGGACAGGGCTTTTTTTGGTAATCTCTGGATACAGGGTTTCAGAGACAGAGCACAAGAGATTCAGAGACAGGACCCCCAGGAAAAAGCCTGGTGTAACTTATCCCTTTTTAGAAATTACATCCCCTGCCTTTGTCTTTATTGCTGTCTAAGGCAGAGATGTCCTGAGCTGACTGCCTGGACTGGAGATGTGTCAGCTCTGTACCAGGCTGTTTATAAGGGTGTCATAATGTTTAAACCTGAACTGATATGATTCTGTGATTTAAAGACGAAGGAAATGGACAGGGGCAGGACAGGGTGGAGGCTGCTGTAATGTTATCTCAGTATGATTGTGATAAGTGCTGGCAAGGGGCATTTTTTTCAGGGAGTGAGGCTGTCCTTGCGTTGTCAATGTACTGCACAGGTAGCTAAGCAGAAGGAATTACACAAGCATGTTCACAATGCAACCAATACCACTGACCAAAAATAAACATGGTATTTAGACACATTCCAAAGTGTCAAGCACAATCTCAACCCAGCCACCTACTTGCTTTATTACTTGGCTTAATAAAGGATGCTAACTCAGTCCCTGAACCTCTCAAACATCCTCTCTCCCCAAGACCTGACTGAGCTGAGAGGGGCTGCAGTGTTCTGCCCTTTGTTGGCAGCTCAATCCTGTGACACCAAAACTTGTGGGGTAGATCTGGTGCAGGGCACTGTGAGCAGCACTGGGCATTGGTATCCTGTGGAAGAGAGCAGGGCCAGGCAATGCCAGCAGCTAGAAGGGGAAAGGAGTGGGCTTGATGCAGAGTGAGAGCTCAGTCCTCCTTCTCTACCTCATCCTGCTGCCTGAGGACTGGAAGGGGAAGTGTGGATGCCTGCTGCCATCTCTACCTTGTCAGCTGTTGCTGTTGCTTCTTCCCATTCACCATCAGTCAGTTACTTGTCTGGGACTCTCTTATGGCCAGTGCAAACTATTTTATTGCCTACAGCCTCCCACCCAAAGGAACTTCCAACATTACCAGCATTTTGTTACTGGATTGTGTTGAAATGATTTTGGAGACTTGCCCTGCAGTTCCACAGAGGTTTAAAGATCTGTATCTGACTTCATTATTTTGTCTGCCTTCACCACTGATGGAGAGCATCAGATACTTCTCAGCTGTGAAGCAAGTCAAGTGAAACTCCCCTGCAAGTGCCTCTTTCTCTCCACCAACTATACCAGGAATCTGGGTGATTGCCTCTGATGAAGGAGTCTGCTCTATAAACACCTAAAAGTAAACTTAATTGCACCTATATTGGAACATTTCAGATCCTTTGGGATATTCATTGTGAGCTGGTGCTCCAGAAGGATAGTTTCCCACAGCTCTTATCCTTTATGCCATCCCTGTGCTGGTGACCGAGGTGACTGAGCTACAGTACTTTCTGGTGTACCAACACAGACAAATAGGTGAATGAAGTCCATGTGGTGGACATCTACCTAGAAACTGAGCATCTCAGCTCTGAAATAGCCCGTGGAGATCCATTTGCTCTTACAGAGATGATTTGAGATATCTAATGGCATTTAAAAACTCTGCATAGGACTCCCAGAACTGATGGGGGAAGTGTGTGAGACTGATGTGCTCCTGGAGTGCTCCCTGGAAGCTCATCAGGCTACTCTGCAGCATCTCAAATGGCATTATATGTTGACATACAAGCAACTAAGGTGAGGCCCCAGGCCATTCACCAACCACACCTGAAAGCATTTCAGTGGACACAGAAATAAGCACCTACATCCAGTCAGCTAGTCCAATCCTTCTGACCTTTTGGCTGCTTGGGTGCTGAGACATGTCAGCCAGCTCACATTTAAGTAGTAATCATCAGATATTTATATTTAGGTGCCTTTATCTGCAAGTTGCATTCTGTTCCTAAAGCAAGGTGAGAGTCATCTGACCTTTCTGGTGTGATCTTTGTGCCATTTGTACATACCCACATAGACCAGCCATGCTTCTCCACCCTCCTCAGTGCAGCATGGGGCCATAGGCAACATTTCTTAGGCTACCTACTGCAATCAGCAGTGCTTGGGCTCCTAAGGCCCTTGGAGTGTTTATTTTTTTTAAGCATAGCCCCGTTTATTAGACTTTTGAAAGCACAGACTGGTAACTGATAACTCTCAAGGATTCCTCAGGTATTCTGGGAACTGCCAGGCTTATTCCTGTTGTCTTTCCTTCTTTTTCCCTCCTAATACAATTTGACATGCTGCCTTCTGTGGGGTTTTTTGTGTCTGTGTAAATGCAGGGAAGTAGCTGGCTGTCCATAATGTGTTCTGATGTGATGCAAATAGGCTGGCAGTGTCCAGTGACCTTTGAAAGCTTCTTAGAATGTTTTCCTAGACAGGTTGAGTCCCACTGAGCTGGTGCTAAACTCTCCATCAATTCTTCTTTCTTCCTCTTGTTTTTTCACAGCTGTCTAACTAATTTAAAGTTAAGATTAATTTCAAAGTATCCTTTCCTAAGAAGCCCCAGGATTTTAGAATGAAATTAAAGTCGGAAGGATACAAGGAACTGTCCTAGGACTTCACGTGGCCCACCCTCAAGTGACTGCACCTTAGAGCTGCCTTTCACTTGATGAGCCACTCATCTCTGTACTCCTAGGGGGTGTGCAAGAGAGACTTTCTTGTATGGGCTTTGTAGCAATCTCTGTGTGGGACATTCATTAGGGATCAGTACCATGAATTAAGATAGGGGCTCTGAAACAAACACACATACAAAATCAACATGCACATGAGGCAGCCATGGTCAGCCAGACCTCAGCACAGGCACAGCTGCTCTCCCACTTCTGTGAAGGAGCACAGCCTCCATGGGGTGGGAGGGATTTGCAAGTTTGAGGGCTGTGTGTGGGGACTAAATGCTTGGTGTGGAGAATCTCCAATGCCAATTCCTTAATCAGGTTAAATAAAATACTCACAATGAGTAATATTTAAAATAACAGATGAAGTCATGAACATGTTGGAGATACCCAGGGCTTTGGATGGAATTGCACCAATAGGTGTGTCAGGCCAGAGTCACAATGTAGAGCAAGGGGGAATTTGTCATTGCCTTCATTCGCTAACTTTCGGGCCCAACAGTTTGGATAAAGTGACTCAGCACTCGTGAGCACCTTCAGAGAGCAGGGCTTGGCTGAGGGAGGCACCAGCAAAACCTTTTTCAGAACAGGAGCCCATGGCTCTCACTGGCACGGGTGGGAAGAATGAACAGAGCAGACCGAAACCATGCACACAGACACAGCACCCAGCAAGAGTCCCAAGGAAACTGGAGCTGGGGCTGGACTTGCAGTCACTCTGCTTCCAGATACCGTGGGTCCACATGCATCTCACCACCTCCTCCTCTTCCACCTCACAGGCAGCTGGTATCGAAAGCGTGCAAAACCACCAAAGGCTTGGAGCAGGGAGAGGACACGCTGCTATTCATAGCCACCATCCCCACCCACGGGTGCCAGGAGTCAGACAAGAGAGAACCTTATTCAGCCGCTTGCCTGAGCACCACTCAACCCTGTCCCGGGGCTGGGACAGGCAGTGGCTCCATCTCCACCCCGACGAAGGGGTGAGTGCCCCTCTGACGTCAGGCGGTCTTACTTCATTTCCTGGCACGGGGAGCGTATTTTCATCGCCGTGTCCCGCCGGAGGAGAGGCGGTGGAACTGGAATAGGCGTGCTCGGCCACACCTCCTCAGCCCTCCAGCTGTTAAAGCTCCCAAGGAGGGCGAGCGCGGAGCTGCTGCCCGTCCGGGACCACAGGAGCGGAGGCGACCGTCACTGGTGCACTGGCAACTTGCCTCTACTAGCCGCAGCCTCCCTGTTGCCTTCTCCTGGCAGGACCCAGAAAGGTAATTCAAGGCCATGTCCTACCAGATCCAGGGCACGCTTGCCTGCTGCGGCTGTGCCGAGATGGTGTGCGAGAGCATGGCGCTCGGGGATAGGTGACCAGGGGCATGGAGTGCCACGGCAAATGGAGAATGCTTTCCACCCGTGACTCTAGCGTGGGATTGCCAGCTGGATTATGGCAGACTTTTCCTGGGAAATTATCTGAAATTCGTGGCTGGGTGGGTGTGTTTTATGCGCAAGTATCAATGAGGGAGGAGGTTCCAACTGGAGGGAGAAGTCTCAGCGCTAAAGCAAGATCTGTGATTTGGGGTGAGCTGTGAAGTATAACCTCCCTTACACAGAGCACAGGGCCCATGGGGAACCACAGACACTTCTGCAAGTGCTGGATGAGGCAGACTCAGCTTCCGATGGGACAACTCTCATCTAAGAGACAGTACAGAGATCCTTTGTGCCTCACAGGGCATGTACCCTGGAAACAAAACAAACAGAAAAGGGAGTAAAAATCAGCACAAGTGGCCCAGATCTTCAAGGCAGTGAGATTTTTTTTTTTTTCCATTTTATTTGTCCTAAGAGCCATAGCAGCTGACTGTGGCAAGTACCACTTGCAGTAAGCACCAGTCAGTACTCAAAGCTATGGGTGTGCTCTGTGCTGCCCTGAGGTCTCACGCTGCCACTCCAGGCTCTCCATGTGCCCTGACAGCAGGCACTGGTCTGTATCTGACAGAGCTGTGAAGAGATAAGCCAGTATGATCAGCAGTAAATGTCTGTGGATATAACTGTAGCATTTGCTCTCCAAATTTTCAGAAAGATTTGTTACTTATTACTCACAAATGTCCAGATAACGCTCAGCTATTTGTACAAGAGATCATAAATCCTCAAAATTTTATGAACAGCAGTTTGGGAAAACTGCATTTGTTATTCACTAATTCTGTTCTCTCCATGGGAGATCAGAGTCCCTGCATATTTGAATAATTTGCATTTTATTGTAGCTATATTTTTTTAAGAGCTGCACACATATCTTCCTTTTACATAGTGAGGTTGAAAGCTGGAAAAAAATATTCCACCCTTTATAGGCATATGTGGGGCTGAGAGTAAGTCAGTGATATTTTCCCCCTTTGCTCATCCTTTGATCAGATCAGCAGTCATTTATTGAAGACTTAACCTATGCTCCCTAAAATCAGTTGGAAGGATTTCAGATCCACCCTCATAACGAAGAGGAACCGAATGAGGCTCAACAAGGGCAAGTGCAGAGTCCTGCACCTGAGGAGGAATAATAAACTGCACCGGTGCAGATTGGGAGGTGATCTGCTGGAGAGCAGCCCTGTGCAGAGGAACCTGGGAGTGCTAGTGGATAACAAATTATCCATGGCACAGCAATGTGCCCTTGTGGCCAAGAAGGCCAATGGGATCCTGGGGTGTATTAGGAAGAGCATGCCCAGCAGATCAAGGGAGGTTCTCCTCCCCCTCTGCCCTGGTGAGACCCCATCTTGAGTACNGGAGGGGGGGAACAGGAACGGGGACTACAACACAAGCTCTGCTTACTTGCTCCCTGTGATAGGACAAGGAGCAATAGATGTAAGTTGCAACACAGGAGGTTCTACTTCAACACAAGGGGTAACTTCTTTACTGTAAGGGTCACAGAGCACTGGAACAGGCTCCCCAGAGAGGTTTGGGAGTCTCCTTCTCTGGAAACTTTGAAGGCTCATCTGGATGCGTTCCTCTGTGACCTGAGCGAGATTGTATGGTCCTGCTCTGGCAGGGGTGTTAGACTCAGTGATCTCTTTGGGTCCCTCCCAACACTTGACATCTGGCAATCCAGTGAACTGCAGTATGTTCTGGAGGGAGAAAAGCAAGGGAAATGGCATGATGAGCACTAAAGACTAAGATTTGCAAGGTTAGCTTTTTTCTTTATACGTCAGACAAGAAAGTCCTTAGTCTCCCAGTGTGGATCACTGCTAAGGCCAGATTCCTCCAAGTTTCTTGCTGATACCGTATCTAAATTTCTGTTTTGAAAGCCTAACTGAGCACTTTGGTATCTAGAAAAGAGTACCTGGCTCTTGGGATCTAAATCACTCAGTGTCTGTGTCGTGGGCTACAAATGTCTAATGTCCTTGTACAGTGGTTTCTTCATATGCTTCAAGCTCCCAAGGAAATAGGTAACTCAACTGCCTTTGGCAATGAGCAGAGCTCACCTGAAAATCCCTCTTATCCCCTGGCAAGACAGGCTTAAAGCAGAGTTACACAGCACTGAACTTGTGACGAGACAGCAGGAATGTGCTGGCTGTATTAGAGACCTTGTCCGTCTTTGACTCATGGACTCCTCAAGCAGTAACTTGGTGGTTACTTTTCGTGCAGTGAACAACACTAACACTGACATGTCAGGACTCCAGCTAGCATAAGACAATATCCTGGGGAGGAGACTGAGGTCTTTGAGACAGTTCTTATTGCTGTGCTACCATGAAGAAGAAGGAATGTAAGTTTAGGGCTCATGGCTGGTAGCCTGTATTTGCTGTTTAATTTGACCTGAGAATAGCTGTGCCCAAGGCATCCAGGTTAGTTATCTGTAGGATAAAAGGCAGTTAAAGTTCCCTTTCGTTCATACTCATGAGTGTTTCAGAGAAAGTAAAAGATGGAAAAGAAAGAGTAACAAGTTTGCTGTTCAGCATTGCTCATCTCTGAACCTTAACCAGTGCAGGGAACTTATGTCATTTGAACTTGTCAGAAGAATGCAAACTGTTTTATGACTAACAGCTGCTCTTGTATCACAAAAGTGACAAAGCAGCTCAGTCTCTGTGCTGAAGGGCACCAAGCTCATGCTTGAGAACCAGTCTCCACCTTCTCCCTGCTCCTCATGCTCCTATTATACTGCACAACCACAGGCATGGTGCAAGGTGAATTGTCTCCTGAGGGGCTCGGCTTTCACTTGACAGACAGCCAATGCCAAACAAGGGGATGGCTCTGCTCGCACACCTCTGTGTCCTTAGCACTGCCGTGTCCTTGCCCAGTGGAGTGGGAATGGAGGTCTGTCCTGCCTCTCCCCACTACTGGCAGCAGCCCAGGGCTTTGATATAACAGCTCGTGCCTTTTCTTCTTCTACAGCTTTGGGGAAGCATTTCACAGGGAGGCCATTCAAGAAGGTGAGAGGATGACAACGTCACCTCCACGAGGCTGCAGCAGCATCGGTGATGACTATTACCTGCTCTGTGACATGGAGAAGGCATGGGGGATTGTCCTAGAGTCGTTGGCTGCAGCTGGTGTCCTCATCACCATTTTCCTCATCTGCTCACTTTTCTTTCTCATCTGCAAAGTCCAAGACAACAGCAAGAGGCACATGATCTCCATCTATTTCTTCTTTCTCTTAGGCACACTCGGCATTTTTGGTCTCACTTTTGCCTTCATCATTAAGCTCAATGACATGACTCGCCCTACTCGCTTCTTCCTCTTTGGAGTAATCTTTGCTCTCTGCTTTGCATGCCTCCTCACCCATGCTTGCAACCTCACCAAGCTAGTGAGAGGAAGAAAACCCTTCTCCTGGCTGGTCTTGCTGCTCCTTATTTTTGCCTTTGGCCTGGTGCAAGTGGTGATCAACATTGAGTACTTAGTCACCATGCTGGTAAACCAGAGAGACACATTTCTGAATATGCCTCGAGAGGATACTAACAAGGACTTTGTCATGCTTTTGATCTATGTGCTCTTCTTGATGGCCCTGACCTTCTTGACGTCCATGTTCACATTCTGTGGGCCGTACAAAAGCTGGAAAAGGCATGGGGCACACATCTTTGTCACTGCCCTGTTTTCAATTGCCATTTGGGTAGTGTGGATCACTATGCTCACAAAAGGCAACACAGTTTTAGAGAAACCCAACTGGGATGATCCCACCATAGCCATTGCTCTGGTGTCCAATGGATGGATCTTCCTGATTATGTATATTGTCCCTGAAATTTGTTTCCTCACTGCTCCTCTGAGGCTGGAGGACTACCCTCCAGAAAATAACTTCTGCCAACCCAAGTTCATAAAGCAGACAACTGGAGTGGACAACCGTGCCTACACCCAAGATGAAATTGTGCAAGGTAGGATGAAATGAAAAACTCCACTGTCCCCTGGCCCTAATCATGTGCACCACTTAGGAGCTAAAGAAAAGCTTTGAAGATGATGGATAATTTAGAGATAGAAAACAAGCATCAGACCAATGATGAAGCTTCATAAATACAAGCAGAAGAGAATCTCCAGACAAGAGGGAAAAGAATAAGGACCAATGCAAAGCCAAATATATGTAGGAGGAATGACTGAGTAGGAGACTTTCTGTGTGTCAGGGCTGAGGCATAACTCCTTATAATTCTGTTATGTCTGGAAAGTCCATGTAAAAAAATCAGCATTTATTTTGTTCTGTTTCTCAGCGCTGCTCCAGCTCTTCAGACCTCTCCAGATTATACCTTGGAGATTATTTATTCCAGTTATAATCTGGTTATCCATTTAAAAATGAACCCATCCAAGGACATCTTATTTTTCTGTATGAGTCTCATACCTACTTGGACAAGGGTTCTCATGTCTGTGGGTAGGAGATGTGACTGCACTGCCTGTGGGTCTGCTGCTGAGATCACATGTATCCCCTACAGTCAGACCTCCAGGTTGTAAAAGAGTAGCTGAGATGGGCTGTGATCTCCCAGGGAACACCACAGAGAGGGTCCTGTGCATTCAAGTGGGAGGGATTTGGCTGGCGATGATGACAGTAGTTGTGAGGCAACAGATGTCTAAACTCCAAGGCCACCTATGTCCTACTATTTGCAATGCCATTCATTCCTGCTTTCAGGAATATTTAAAAGTCACCCTTGGATTTTAACCCATTCCTGCCTGCATATTGTGCAGTCTAAAAGCAGCTGCTAATGTAGCCACAGGCCCTTTGACTCTCCCTTTGTATGATACTTCCAAGCTACCATATAAAACTAACTAACTTACTTTCTACCTCTCTTGTCTTGTGACTCAGGAGGCACAGGAGATCTCAGCTACTCCCCATACTCTTCTAACTTTCAGATGAAGGTAAGTTCATGCTCCCCTTCACCCATTTTACCACAAGGAGGCTATTGTTCAGGCACTGAAGGGAATGAGAGCAGGCAAAGAGTTCTAGACTAGTGGCCACAGGCCAATGCTTTGTATGGAGCTGATGATGTGTTCGTGGAAATGCCTGTAGCTGGACATAAGGAGATGGGGTGGGGTCCAGGGCAAAGTCTGAGGTTGTGGTTTTCAGTGCTTCCGGATGTGACATTGCATACAAAGTCATCTCTTTGAACACAGTTTCTGCAGTAGACTCTGCCCTTTCCCCAGGAGATCATGCTCCTTTTCCCAACCCATGCAATCACTGACAGTTGAAGTGCTGATCCTGAGTGGGCACTCTCTTTGTCCTCATGTCCATTCACCAGTCCTCTCCTTCAGAGCACAGCCTGGCCACGTCTAATAGCTCACACCTTGTTCCCACATATACTTGGGTGACATGTTTCCATTGATCCCACTGATCACGCTCTCAGGAAACTTTCATCTCTGTTTCTCCCTCCTCCCTTTTGCTTTACTTGTTGGAGTTTTTAAACCCACATTCTAGTACTTCTCTCGAATTTTGAAAGGTAAAGACTTTTGTGCTTTCTTTACAGACCATTGAACCCCAAAATGATTTCTCCATCCCTCGAGCCAAGGCCAGGACAAGCCCATACCATGACTACACTGGTGGTAAAGGACCCATGTAGCAGGTGTGCAGCAAGCAAAGAGACTAAGTGCCTGTCAGCAAGGGCGTGGGGAATGGGCCGCACGACGATGGATGAGTTATCTGGCAGAAGAGATAATCAACCCACAATGACATAAGAGGAGAGAGGTCCTCTTTTCTCTGCACAAGTGCCCTTGTAGACCCCTCTCATTCCTCAAACACAGCTTTCAGACACTGCTCTAGCCATCCTGTCCTCACTTGCTGTTTCTCCGTGGAACGGAGCTCCTGACAGAGGAACGTGCTGGGAAGAACCTGGCCTGGCCTATTTTCATCAGGAATGCTGTAGTGCTAGAGCAGCAGGAAGATCACCAGCCAGGTCTGCAGCTGGCTCTATGCCAGCCAGGACTCACTTTGATCATGTCACAGAGACGCTTGCACCCTGCATCTGATGGAAGAAGAGGCATGAGCAGGAGCATCACCCCTACACATGCACACTCCTGCCCACCTGTGAACACATCTCAGGTACTACCAAGGACAACCCTTCTCTATCCACCATTACTTTCGTACCTGCTCCCTGCCTTTTTTCTTTTTTCCTCTTCATATTGTGGTAGTCTAAGGCTTATTGGAATATTCCAGTTAGAGAAATCAGGACTTCCACCCCCTTCTTCATCACCAAGAGACCACAGTGAAGAGGGAGAGGAAAATTTAGAAACACAAAAACATCTACATCTGTTTGCCCTGACACATTTTTTGATTTGTGCTCTAGCATCAGCCTCCCTCCTAGCTCTAACTTCTGACCACATCCTCCAGCTGAGCTCCCCAGTTTCAGAAACCCTCCCTCCCCTCCCACCCCAGCCTGTGCATTCCTACGACAAACTCTTCCATGCAGTTGCTTGCAATACCCCAGTGGGTTTTAAGCCCATGCACCTTGGAGCTCTGCCTCTTCCAGAGTGCCTATGGCCTTAACACAAACATTTCCTAAGCAGCCAGGTTATGGAGGGTGGGCACCCTTCTTCCCAGGAATGAGTGAGGATGTACATATGTGTGTGTGTGTGCTGTGTGGACTGCACCCTGGCAATGAGTCTGCAGAGCTGAATCACTCTGTAACCTGCTTTGCATTTGGTAAATAGCTCTCCGTGATATTTCATATGTAAAAACACAGAGCTCTCCAAGTGGGTGTGTATGGTACACTGGTGTCCAACACAGCTATGTATTTATTTAGTACTGTGTATGTGGAATATTTAATTAATAAACCCCCAAACAGCCTTGCTATGAGAGATTGGTGTTCTTCCTCAAGAATGTGATTCCTCTAACGGCTGGTAGGGTGGCAACAACAGGTCTCCACGAGTTGAAGTGGGCCACTTGGGAGATGGCAGCTGTGGGGTAAATGGCAAAGAGATGCTGGCTTTTTCAAAGCTGTTGCTGTGGACCAGAGATTAGAGACCAGAGACCTTATAGCTGCATTTCAATATCTGAAGGGCGCCTACAGGAAGGCTAGGGAAGGACTGTTTAGAAAGGCTTGTAGTGAGTGATAGGGTGAGTGACAATGGTTTTAAGCTGAAGCAGGGTACCTAAGTAGAAAGTTCTTTACAATGAGGGTGGTGAAATACTGGAACAGGTTGCTCAGAGATGTGGTTGAGGCCCCCTGCCTGGAGACATTCAAGGTTAGGTTTTATGGGGCCCTGAGCAATCTGATCTAGTTGGAGAGGTCACTGCTCACTGCAGGGCGGGGTTGGACAAGGTAACTTTGAGCGTCCCTTCCAAACCAATGCAATCTGTGAATCTGTTTATGAGTGCAGAAGAGGTTTAGTAGTTTTCTTGGGGAGGGAAAAAAAAAAAAAAAGATAGCTCAATATTAGAAGTGCTTAAGAAATGAAGTACTATAAACATAAACCAGAGCAAGCAAATGCAGGAGGAAGGATGTGATCATCACTGCGTGTGTCTGCTGTGCCTGTACCCCTTAATTTATTCAGTTGTCTCTTGCTGGGTACTGACATCATCAAGAATGGGAAAGGAATTTGTATTTCAGCTTGTAGAAGATGTCTTTCTTATGTTCTGAGCACGTGTATTATTTTTATCTGAAAACTGAAACAATATCAAAGCAAAATGATGATGATGATGATGGTGATGATGATGATAATTTTTTTAAAAACTCCTGGTGGTACAAGGCTGTGATCTTCCATTTGAAAGGCTTCCTCTCCCATGAGCTTTTAGATGGCATGTTATGCTACCACATATCCATATGCTCCTGGCAAGCAAAACCCCTTCATCAGGCACAGTGCTGTCTGGAATATGCCAGGCTGGGCCTTCTCTGTTTCGCCCAGCAGCACTAAAGGGCAACACAGGGACATTTGGGTCTTCTTGAATCCCTTGGCATGAGAAATTGCCTCCCTAGGCATTGGTTTGAAATGCATCACAGGACATCTATCCTCACCTCTTCCTTTCCCCTTCACCTACACAGTTTCACCTATGTAACACAGAGGATGGGAGACAAAACTCAAGCATGGTTAATTGGTAAGGTTGTATGTGAGGCCATGGTGGAAGTTACTGACTTGCAGACTGAAGGTTGGAGGAATGTGCTTGAAACAATTTTGAACTTTCAAGAAATTTGGTTTTCAAGCTATTGTGGTGCCATTGGTGGCTTGGCTGTAGCTAGAGTATGTCCCAGGAGAAGCCAAAAATATGTTAAAGTAGAGCTGGCTGCCCTGCTTCAGTGCAGTCTGGCAAAGCAAAGGGACACACGCAAGAAAAAAGAGCAAAAAGTGCTCTTATCATAAGTGTTTTCCACATCCCAGACACTTAGCAGCCCCTTCACTGACTGCCACAGTTTATAAAGTGCCTCTTAAATGCACCTTGGCCCGAGAAGCAGCAGAACTAGGGTGGATGAGGGATAACATAGTCACTCCCATTGATCCAGGACACAGAGATTTTCTTGATTACTTGGTTGTTGCTGTGAAAACCACTTGGCAGAGAGTGAAAATCTCCTTCCACAGATGTACTGTGCCTTTTAAAGTTGTTTGTTTGGGGTTTTTTTTAAACCTCTGTAATGACACAAAAACTAATCTTGCCAGAGTTATCTTGCACTTGTTGAATATTAAGGCAGCTTTGGGTGAGGGCTGAATTGAATGCCAAATCAAATACAAAATTCCATGGAACTTGGCACTGGTGGGAAAGAGGCAGTGCCACTCTGCAGGCTTCTCACACCTTGAAAAGTTTCCTTTTCTCACGGAACTGAGCTTAAACCAAGTCATCTGAGCAGTTAGTCACACACATCCCAGGAAAATCCTAAACTGGTGGGGCCAGACAGGCTACACCCAAAAGGAGCAAGTGACTGGAGGAGGCAGGAAGGTTGCCTGATCCTTGTGTTGTTCTTTTATTAAACCTGTCCACTGGAAGAAAGTAAACCCAGTAAGGCTCATTCCTACTCTCTCCTGCAAAGGGCTTGCTTGGTGGTGGTGGGGGTTGCAAGTCTACTCTCTTCAGGTCCCTCTGGTTTCTAGTCCTTCCTCTCCTTTTTCAAGGAAATCAGAGCACCAGAAATGTACAGACTGGAGAAAGGTTGGCACAGAGCACAACTGGATTATGAAAGCAGCCAGGATTATTGGGAGGTGAGATAAACTCAGCTGAACTTCAGGTCAGCAATGTCATGGGAAAATGTCAGAGGATGGCAAAGGCACTGCTGAGACCTGGGACCTTCAGGGTCACCAACCCACAGTCCTGCCAGGGCTGTAGATGTCCACGTGCCCAGCCAGGCGTGGTCACAGAGGGTGCAATAAACCCTGGAAGCACAGGCCCATGCCAGGGGTGCCAGGGCCTGAGACGGGGATGGACCTTGCTGCAGTCAGCTCCCAAGGATCTGCAGCTTTCAAAAAACAAACCCTTTTGGCAGATGGTGCTGCCACCACCCTCCCTACACAAAGTGTTTCTTTGGGAGGGGTTCATCCTTTTCCCACAAGCACCATGGGTCTTACTGTGGCATGAGTGGTAAATGGGTCTCCTTTCCTCAGCTGGGTCAAGAGATGCCAGAGACTGGTTGTAGGCAGGAAGGAGCACATTGCCAGTCAGTGGGGCTGCAGTTGGATTGCATTTTCCTTCAGGCTCTGGAGTCAGAGCTTTCCTGTCTGCCAGGCTGACCATGAACCAACAAAGCAAGTGTTGGTTTCCTGGGGTGGCAGTTACATAGATTGAGGAACCCTTAACAACTCATGAGCCCCTCGGAAGTGTAAGCCCTTACACTCAGCTTTTTCTGAAGCAAATGTGGAAAATTTGTACCCTCACTGTCCAGCTCCATGTAGGTGATGAGTCACTGGCAGCTACCTCTATTTCTCTTCCTCAGGCACCCCCTCAGCTGCCGCCAGTCCCCTCCCTGATTCAGTAGTCAACACAAAGCAGAGTCAGTGACTCAGGCTGTGCCTGAGTAATTTGGGCTGGCACAGCCTTCTGTACCCATCTCTTCGGGATTGCAGGGTCAGAGAATCATTCTAATCAGATCTGCTCCCCAAGGAACAGAATCACAGGGCCACATCCTAGGTGTGGCAACTGTTGGCCCAAGTGTACATGGTACTCTTTTGCCAAAGGTGACCATGCCCAGAGCAGGTTTCTTAGCTTACATTAGTCTCTCAACACACACTCCCCAGGCAGAAACTGGCTTGGCAGAGTCTTAAAGACAAACATGAGACCTAAAAGCTGCCAGTGTGCAGATCACATGTGGGTAACAAATGGGATGCCTCTTGCTCTCTTCTGCCCTAAGCTCCCTTCAAAGGGTAAGCTCCCACATGTGCAGGGAGATGGCCATTCTGAGAAGCCACAGGGTTCCTCCTTATTTCTAATTCTTTCTTGTACTTTAGTAAGTTTAGCAGAATTAAAGAGTTACACAAAGGTTTTGGTCAGATGGTATCTCTACAGATGTCCAGCCCAGTTTCTGCCTTGAACAGATTTCATCTCAGAGCTGTCAGGGCCTTGTGCAGGTAAGCTTTGAATATCTCTGAAGGCAGTAATCTCACAGCTTCTTGGGACTTCCCTGCTCGTGTCTGATCTCCTTCATTGGGATTTTTTTAAACTTGTCTCTAACCAGAATGTCCCTTGCTGCAACTTGTCTGTCACTCATTGTCCTTTCACTGTGCACCTCTAATGAAAGCCTTCGCACCATTTATTTAATACACAGCCTCCATTTACTTATTAGACAAGAGCAGCTGGACCCCCTTAGCCTTTCTTCTCATGGCTGAGCAGGTCTCTCAGCCTCTCCTCCTGGCAATATGCTCTAAGCAGCCCCCAGCTGTCTCAGTGGCCCACCCTTCCAGACTCGTTCCGCTTGATGAAGCTCTGTTGCAGAGACCCAAACCAGCTGTAATACTCGAGATATAACCCCACAAGTGTAAAGGAAGGGGAGTAACCAGTGCCCTCACCTTGTAGACTTCACCCTTACTCATGCTGCACAGTATGTTGTTGGTGGACACTGCCATAAGCATGCACCACTGGGCAATGCTCTCTTTAGATACATTTTCCCCAGCACCAGTTACTCCCTTTGCCTTGAAGGAGCTTGTGTGGTTACAAATAGATGTGACTGAAAAGTCTTGAGCTTTCATGGCTGAGGCCAAGGGCACTGCAGCAGCAGGGTCCTTGCCAGCATATGCCTGCTTTCTGAGGGTTCTGAATGCAAAGTGGAGGTGTGCCTGCTGGCAACTGGCCTTGAATACCAGTTAGTCTGCATCAGTCCACTCAGGCTACGATGAGTGACCTGTCGGTGACCAGCTGTGCTCAATGAACCTGTGCCCTTACTGGGTCACACCTTTCTTTGCTGCTGCACTAAGCAATGCAGGACAGGGGCTGTGGGAGTTTCTCCTGTGGCTCCTTTCCCCAGCCTGGCCAACTTTATTCCTTTGTGCCCGAAACTTGTCCTATCTGCTCTCCCTGCCTGCAGCACACTCACCCTTTTGTACCCAATACTGTCCTGTGTGGGATCCTCTCCCTCCCTTAAAGTCAACATGCCCTGCCACCTGCAGTTTCTAGGGAGATCGGTGTTTGCTTTGCCTTTGCTACGGTGACGAGCGAAGCACCATGCTAGATACGAGAGCCATTATCTGCAAAAAGCTTTCTGAAGTGCCAGGCATCGAGCAGGAGCTGCCCTGGCAGCCAGGCTGATCTTATTTGGATTTATCTCTGCAGTTAGTCAGGGCTTCACCTGGCTGAGCGGTTTCTCCTATCAAGCCTGTAACAGGTGCATTTGAGGAGCAAGCAAAGGCTGTGGCTTACAAAACGGGCATCTTGTTCTCCAATGAATTAGTCAAGAGCTGAAACAGAATGCTGTGCCTTCAACATATGGTGCTCTCTGCTTTTTCTCCCTGAGAATGGTCCACAGTGAGGCTCAAATGCTGCAGCAGGAGTATGAAGAAATGCTGAAAATTTTGGATGAGATTACAATTATTGGGAGAAAGTGACCTGGATAGCATCTTTGACTCTGGTGCTGCTCCTTGCTCAGTGCTGGAAGAAAGGACATATTGCCACAAATCAGCATGTTACTGATTTGGACCTGACTGAACACACATGTGTTTGACCCTCAGAAATCAGGCACCTTGGTGTTGCTCAGTGTCAGTCATGCCAGGATCCCTCCATAATTAAAGCACAGACACAGACTGCTCCCCCTGGACAAGATGCTTTCAGGATCTGCATCTCCAGATCAGTGGGGCACATTCCACTGGGTTATTTGTGGCAGGGGTGAAAGCAGCATGGAGGAGGCTGGGTTTAGAATCACAGAATGCAATGAGTTGTAAAGGACATTCGAAGGTCTTCTTATCCAATCCCCCTGCAGTGTACAGGGCCTCCTCCAACTAGATGAGGTTGCTTAGGGCCCCAACAAGTTTGACCTTGAATGCCTTTACCACATCTCTGGGCAACCTGTTGCAGTGTTCCACACCCCACCACCACCCTGTAAAGAACTTCTCTGTAATGTCCAACCTAAATCTACCCTGATCTAGTTTAAAACCATTGCCCCTCCTCCTGTCATTACATGCCCTTGTAAACAGTCCCTTCCCAGCTTTCTTGTAGGTCCACTTCAAGTACAGGAAAGTTGCTCTAAAGTCTCCCAGAGCCTTCTCTTCTCCAGACCGAACGACCCCAACTCTCCCAGCCTGTCTTCATAGGAGAGGAGCTTCTGCCCTCTGATCATCTTTGTGGCCCTCCTCTGGACTCGCTCCAGCAGATCCATGTCCTTTCTGTGTCGACGGCCCCAGTTTCAGATTTCTGGGTCGTCAGAGGAAATAGAGATTGTCGGTTGCGAGGCGCGGCCGCGGGCATCGCTGCCGGCAGGAGTTGGACCCTCTGGGGACTCCTCCTGGCGTTCCCCAGAGTGGCCGCGAGGGGGCGCCCTTGTCACGCCGAGCCCAGAGCTGCTGCTTTAGGTGCTGCTGCCGCCGGCTGCCCCTCGCTGGGGTCAAAGCAAAAGGCGCTGGGCTCCTTCTTGTAAGTAAAAGCAAAATTAAACCAACCTATCTGCATATCGTGAAAATGTTAAACATTAAAACCATTTTAAACAAGTGTTATTTCATGGCCTTTCACTGAACTTTGGTAAAATCTGCAGTTTTGCTTCCATGAAATGATTTGACTCAGCATGTTCCAATATAAAAACAAAACAAAAAAAGCAACAAATCGCCATGAAACCCAAAAGCAGCTAAGACTTTCCAGCCTAAAAATTGGAACTTCTTTTTCCACTGTGACGTTCAGCTTGTTTAATACAGAAAGCTCATCTCTGAAACAGTTTTATTTTAAGCACAGTTTGGTTGGATTTCAGCTAACCTCTTCCTGAGAGGTTGCTGGAGAGAAATCACTGCCTGGAGAACCTCCTGCTCAGCCTTGGTGAGGTGCTTATGGGCAAGGAGGATCTGTCAATGTTCTGGACCCTGGGTCCCAGGCTCCTGATGCTCCACACAGTCATGGGAGATGGAGAGTCACTGAGGACAAGTGGGCATGTTTCTGCCTGGCTGTCCAGACAGCTTACAGCTCAACAGCTTCCACTCACCATCCTGTCCAGCTTCCTAGACGGTGGCCACCAAGTACCTGAGCCTGCCTAGGTGGTGCTGTGCCAGTCAGCAGGTTAGAAGATCCCCAGTGTCATAGCCAATGATGCCTATTAGTTATGTGGGCAGGGCAATTTTATTACACAGAGAACACTGCAAGGAGCTGCAGGTAGATAACCTGACCTCGATAACATTACCTCTTGTCCTTTCTTCATACCCATCACTACCATCCTCACTATATATATATATCAAGGCTGTGTTGTAGTTTCCCTTGTCACGCCCAAATTTTTGGGTTTAAAATGACAAATGATTTGTGTAAGATGAGACTGTGGCAGAGGCAGGACTAATTAATTGCCTAGCTCTTCAGTGCAAGTCGCCTTACAAGTAGATGTAGTCACTGATGCAAGGATGTTTGTGCTGATTTGAAGGGGAAAGGACAGAAAAACGTATGAATTTATCTACTTGGCTCTACTGAGTAGTCTGTAGGCAAGATGAAAGCATAAAGATTTTTCCAGCATGACAGAGCTATCTGTGACCTTCTGGCAGCATGGCAAGATGTTGTGAAACAGGAGTCTGGTGGGCCAGGATATGTTCAGTTCTCCACAAAATAGGCAGCTGCTAGGCTGCTGGAAGGGCTGTGGCTGCTGGAAGGACTGTGGGGCAGTTACGATGCTGCTTCAGATAACCTGGGAGCTGCCTCTGCATCATCGCAGTGTTGGTGTCACTCCCCCTTCTGCCCCGCTCCTGTCGTAAGAGGACAATGGCTCTGCCAACCACTGTGCTTTAGTGTGTTCTCTGAAAGACCAACTAAAACCTGTCCCCCGCGAGGACGTGAAATGTAACTCCCCCTTTTTCTGTGGCGTGGAGATCTTCAGTAGCCAGGTGGGGGCACTGCGTGGACAGCCGTGGACAGCCAGTCCGTTTTCTCCTGAGTTACCCAGAACGCCAGAAGATACATCCCGAACCATTTACAACCTATTTAAGGAGTTCGAGTGAGTTCACACCAGATCGGTGCTTCACATCTTGGTGGTTATCACAATTTTCATCCAATAGGAGGAGTCCTAAATCCAGATTTACCAAGGTGTCCAGCCCCGGCTGTAGCTACAAGTGCTTCTCTCCAAACCCTGGAGACAAGCGGAGCGGGAGGAGGGGAAAGTCCGCTCTCTGGAAGATCTATTAAGGCATCTTGCCTTTTGTTGACTATCATTTGCCTTTATTGTCTGATGGTAATCTCTCAAAGTGGAATCAGCTTTGTCTATATTGCATGAATGAGGAAATGCTGAGAGAAGCTGTATGCTCCTTTACAGGATCCCAAAGAGATGGAACCCTTGATAGTGTCTCACCTGATTTCTCTTTCATAGTGCACTCTTCAAATGTAATCAGCTTTTGGAGCATGCTCTGCCTCCAACTGTGCATACAATACTCACATTGAAATTAATAAAAGCACGGTGATACATCTGAAATGAAAATCTGGGACAAAAAAAAATGTTACATTTTTGCTGGTAAAATCAATGACAAAAGTTTCTTTGGTTTCAGTTATCACTTCAGAGGCACCCACCCACATGTCTAAGGCTGAAAGAATCATTTTTAATGGGTATATATCTGTCTTAGCAACAGCCTAAGAACTAAAAAAAACATGAACTTTGAAAACTTTTTATACAAGGAATTCAGAAATGTGTCCGTGGCTTCCCTCTTACCAGAGGTTTGCTGTTGTGTTTAACCCCACTGCCTCGACCCCCATTCTGAACTTGGAAATGGGGAATTGTTTGTGATTGATGGGATCATCATAATGCACGCAGACAACGTTCTGGATCTGAATTTGTATTTGCAACCTCTGGTCTGGTATTTAGTAACTCTCCTATTTCATTTTTGGTCTGTCTGTTGAATTGCTAATAGTCCTACAGGAGCTCTTTCATATTTATCCTTCTGTCATACAAGCAAGATGGGGACAAGGTCAAGAGCAGATTTCCACCGTGCCGTGATGACTGCTCACCCACACACCCAGGTGAGTTGCTTTGTCACTCAGAGAAGAGATTGAAACCTGGGCTGATCCAAGGCAAAAACTCAAATTACTGTGCCCCCGTTCCTCTCCATGTAATGGAGGTGACAGATGGATAATGTGCCTGCAGTCCCCTGGCTTGACTCAGAGGTGACTGAGGGGAAGCTGGAGGCTGAGCCGCACCAGCTCCTGTAAGCACACATCATCTCATGCATGAACAGACTGGGTCCACAGGGCAGTGATGAACACCAGCCCCAAGTGGCAAGCACATTGTTTAACTTAGGAGCAGAGGCTAAGCACAGCACAGCTCCTGGATCTTTTTTCCATTTTTCTTAGCATTAACTCATGTCATTAGGTGTTGATAAGGTGAAGTGAAGCAGAAAAAGATCTCAGACCTGGAACTGTCCTGATCTCTTTGTAAAGGTGGAATGAAGAGGGTCTTAGAGGACTGGTGGAGGCCTGGTCAGGGAGACTGTGTAAAACCTCTTGGCTCACCCCTCCTAGGCAGTGGGCAATACAAATACCACGTGACTTCAGTCATTGGACCCAGTCCCTGTAGATGCAATGTCCTCTTCCCAGTGCTCCATGCAGTTGCTGTGACTACTGTCACAGCAGAGGAGCATTGATCCTTGACATGCTCCTGACCTCTCAAATCTCTCTGCATACATACTACTAAATAACTTCTTGCATAATCACAGAATCATAGAATCATAGAATCATAATTAGCCTCTCCATCTGTTAAAAGGGCCTGAGCCCCAGCAAAGCTCTTACTAACAGCTGGTTTACAGGACAGAGACAACTAAGTAGAATAGGACAGTCCTTCTGAGCAAAGCAGCCCTCTTCAAAAGGAACAGTATTATCAGGTGTAAAGTCAGTGGGGTTTGAGGTCTCTTCTTGAAGGAGAGGATGAGCCCTTTCAGCTGGCATTGATCATTTGCTTAAATGGGAATATCTGTAGTAAGAAACAAGTGTCATCCCCCCCCAAATACAGAACCAAAACAAAACAAAAACCCACCAAACCAAACCAAACCAAACCAACCAACCAACCAACCAAACAAACAAAAACAACCAACCAAAACAAAACAAAACAAAAACCCCCAAACAAACAAACATGAGCTCAGGGGATAAAGCAAGGGGGTGATTGGGATAAACTTCACATTCAGACTGGCCTGTCCTCCTTGGCACTGACTGAATTGCAGCCCAGGCACAGGAGCTGCATGCAGCCCATGCTGACAGCTGAACTCCAAGCTTTCTGTGGATTCCACATCCAGGTCCTGACAATTTGCCTTCTTCTATTGTATTAGCTATGTGAAGAAAGCAGAAGTTTTCCAGAAGAAGCTTCATGCCTGCCACTTCTGCTATGTGAAATCAGCCAGCAGCAGCTTGCCACAGACATTTTGTAAGAGAGAGGATCCTAGTCATGGGTTAGAGACACTTGGTTGAGGATTTCTCTGGCTGCGGCTCTGCCATGGAGACACTCCTGATCCTTGTCTCATGAACTGCACCAGATCTGCAATCACAAACGGACAGCAGGGGTATGGGAGTAACTTCTAGGCAGGCAGAGAGACCTCCTGTCTCTGTAGGCAGGACAGCCAAGACACAGCTCCCTGCACTCAAACCATACATCCTTCAGTTACACTGTGGCCTCCTACTTAGCCTCCAGCTGTTACCCTAGTCAAGGGGAGGAAAAAGGCAGGAGATGTAATCCTATCACCTTGTGCTGACAGTGAGCATTCATCCTTTGCAGCTTCCTCTGAGCACCTGTAGCACTGATTTTCTTGTCTTAGCTCTGCCCAGCTCTGCAGGTGAATTTTTGAGAGTGCTGTGAACCCAGTGTACTTCCTAAAGGTCGGAAGAATGAGGACATTATTTACTTTCGTTGTCAATGGGCATCAAATGGTGTGAAAGAAATGTATGCTTCAGCTTCATCACTATCTGGGACCAAAATAACAGATAAAAGAAGAAAATCAGTGGGAGTTATCATTATATGGAGTTGCCATGGAAATAGCATGAGAGAACTCAAGAGGAGAGCTAGCACACGTCTCCAGGAGGGCATAAATCTCCTGCTAGCCTCACTTTTTTTTATCACATTAACAGGCAGTATTTCTTGCTTTAGCAAGAGGTGGGAAAACATCAAAGCACAGCTCTGGCATTTTTGTCTATCCTTTGATTTCTCTGACCAAGACCTCTCTAACCCCTCAAGAAGCAGAAAGACAAACCTGTAAAGAAATAAGGAGTATTAATTTGCTTAGCCTAACTTGCATAGCATTGGTAGCTAACTGTACTGAAACCTGAGGCTGCAAGCTGTGAATCTTCACCTAGAGATGCTGAACTTTTACTTAGTTAAGTAAAAAGAGCCCAGGAGCCAGTTTGAGCTGGAAGATAAAGAAGCAAGAAAGGTCACTACACACATCAGCAAAAGCTGCAGCCCACCTAAAAACCAAATGAGGAATGGGAAGACCCCAGACCCTAATATTACTACTGGTCAGAACTGTCTTGAGGGGGGTGGAGAGTTTAGATTGCAAAGGTGTAACTCCTTTAACAAACCCTAGTGCTACTGGAAAGTTGTCCTGGGAACCATTTGATAATTTCAGTAAAATAATGCTAAGAAAAATGTTTGGTTGTTGTTGGGGTCTTTTTTGTTTGGTTGGTTTTGGTTTTGTTTTTTTTTTCCTGAAAATAGTTATTGTGAAATCATAAAAAAACCCCAAAACAAAAACAAAAACAAAACAAAACAAAACAAAAAAAAAAAACAAACAAAAAAAAAACCACAAAACCCACCACTTTTATTTCCAAGTGTAGTTCTTTTTCAAATTAAAATCTCATAGTCCATCAAAAGGGTATTTTTGGAACGCTGGTCTCTAAGGGAAGACATTACAATTTACATGGTCTCAGGATCTCAGCAAGGTTGCTGCTTTGTGCTGTTGCAACCATTCTGGAAAGCCCATTTTATTCTATCCTCTCAGCTGTCAAATCCTGCTTTTAAACTGCCTCATCACCCTGGTCAGGACAGGACATCTCTGTTCATCCACTAGGTCTTGAGACCTGGACAGGCTGGAGAGGTGGGCCCAGGCCAACCTCATGAAATTCAACAAGGCCAAGTGTAAGGTCCTGCACCTGGGTAGGCACAATCCCAAGCACAACTCCAGGCTGGGTGGGGAATGGCTGAGAGCAGCCCTGAGGAAAAGGACCTGGGGGTCTGGGCTGATGAAAAGCTCAAGATGAGCCTGCAGTGTGAATGCAGCCCAGACAGCAACTGTGTGCTG
>VWYK01092735.1:0-11355 GCA_013399775.1 Semnornis frantzii | reverse complement strand
GCATCTTACTATTGCTTTTGGAGAGCTTTTGGAAAGATGACATAGGCATGGTTCTGCTCTAATTGTTGGATTCTGCTGTAGGGCTTCAGACACGTTGCTGTGTCCTTGGACAGGATGACACTGTCCATCCCGACATGGAATGGGGACATGGAATCCCATCCTCAAGTTCTGTAGCTAGTGGATTCCTGTATCCTCGAGCAGGCATTGCCACTGGTGTTGATACCTTAGTTTAGAAATCTCAGATACCACATTCCTTAAACTGCTGTGCTTTTTCCAAAAGCACGTACATACTATAGTTGGACAAAATCTGGAAAACTGCAAAGGCTCCGCAGGGGCTTATATGAAATGCATTTTCCCCAGAAGCTCTAAAGATGACAGGCTTCCATCAGCAAAGGATAAGCAGTGCTTGGCACAATATCTTTGCCATGGTCTTTGATACAGCTGCAGGAGATTTTGTGACTAAGAAAGGTAACCAATGTACTTTTTCACCCACATTAGCATTCTTCCCTTTCTGCATGTACACTGCTTAGCCACAGAAAAAGACCAAAAAATACCCAACAACTCTAATGCAAGAGGATTTAGCAAAAGTAACAACACCAACAGTCTTTTATCTTTGCTGACTGAAATTTAATCCATNTTGTCTCTCTAGTGCATTTAATCCATATATGCAAGAATCTGATGCTTCAGCTTGCTGGGAGAGACAGACACATAATAGAATCTCTTGAGCATTATCACTTCACAATTACAGAGCTTTGTTGTCTTTTGTTTGACTCTTGACAAGCCTTTTAGTAAGGTTAAAATTCCTAGCACAAACTGCAGGAATCTACCTCAAAGCTGTTGTAGAAAAATGGATTACATACAAATTAAAAAAATAATTTCTAAACAGGCTTTGAGGTCTCAGGGAACTGTGCTCATTAAGTATATGAAAGAGATGTTATGCACAGGCTGAAAAACCAAGAATCTGGGTAAGGATGGAATTTTGTACTAAATAATGTGTATTTGTGTAGAACTGTTGGCTCCTTTTCTTTCATTGTAAGCCTCATTTTTTAATTTTTTTTTTTAATGATAATGGTCATTTGTTCATCCCAAATTTCTGATTCCTGCGTTTCATTTTGAATCTTAGACCTTACTAAATCCATGTACACAAAGTGAAATGTGGTGAAGACTCAAATAGTCTGTAGTGTCAGAAAGACAGAGAGTAAAGAGCGCTGAGTCGCTAAGGAAACTGTGGGTGAAGGAAAACACCTCAGTGAGTTCAGGAGTAAAGATGGACTCAGTGAAAATGCTCAGTCTAGCTATTGCTGCATCTTTGTAAGGTGTACTGTGAAAAGATGGACTTTTCTGTGTGATCTGAAAACGAAACAAACTCCTGGTGCTTTCTGAAATTTCTGCAAAGAGAGGACCACTCAACCCATCTTGGAAGATAAAAGACGGCAGGTAGAACAGTGGACACAAGCTTTCCCTTTTCTTTTTCCCAGTTCAGCAATATCTGTAAAATGTGACTTAAACATTCATTTGATTGAGTCTTCTACTATGTTTGGATGCATGCCTAAGATGCATTGTCATCCAGAGGAAGTATAAACTGAGCATGTTAGAAGGGAGAAAATATCTGTGGTTCATAACTCAGCAGTACTGGACATTTCCGTCATAAAGTACATTCTACTAGTTTGATGTTGACTGTTTGACTATTTCAGTGCCAAAAAGAAGTATAGGAAACCTTGACTAGAGGATTTAGTGTCAAAGAAGATGGATCTGCAGAATTTTAAAATCTAGGTGAGCAGCTCTAGTTATTTTGAAAATAACCCCTAACTGGTTCAAAACCACATTTTCTATTCCTCTGACCTGAGTTTTAATTTTGCAGTTAGATCGCCTCCCAGAGAACAACCCTAGCACTAAATGTGGCCTGTGGAGTTCACTCTATTTTGGATCAGATGAAGGGGATCTGAAAATCTGAAGCTGTGGTATTGATGGGGTAGTATGACCTTTTCTATGACGCATAACACACCAGAAAAAATACATTCACTAATTTCTGCACTGCGTTCAGAACTCCTCTTTGAAACTGTCATTTAGGAAAATGGATGGTCTTTGTCTGAGGAATTTACTCATCCTTGAACACATTATTTTAGTAGTTAATCACTCTGGCAGCTGAAGTTCAGTGCCATTTCTAGACTGAATTTTGGCAACATTCATCTTAAAGGCATTGGATCTTACCGTAGCTTTCTTTACTGCTAAGTTAAAGACCTACTATTCATCAAATTCTGCTGGATATATTACTAAAATTAATCCTGGTCATACCTAATTTCAGTCTTCAAGTCTTCATGGAGATTACAGGATTACTGCGGTACCATCTTGCTATTGTCTTATCCACTCTTTGCAGAGCAACATCTGACTTCTATACTGAGAAGCACAACCTTGAAGTGTGTTTTCTTCATAATTGTTTTTACATGAATTTGATTTTCCTAGAACTTTTCTGTAGCACAGATGCTGACGATGTCTTTACCTCTTTGTTGTCTCACAGAAATCTTGTATCACCTGCGGTTAAAGAAATTTAGATTTCAGGCCAGTGGGTGTATCACAAAACATACGAGCTACTTAAATTACCTGAATCAAAGAGTCCCCTATATATATTTTACATTAGCTGAGACAAAACTAATTGGCTTTTCTGCACATCTGCACTCCTACACTCACATCAGCTGTGCTCACAGTGCACTTTGTGGGAGGCGGTTTCCAGAGCAGCATGCATCAAATTATCTTTAGCATCACACTGGCCGCAGCATTTTTTAATGATTATTAAACCATTTATCTCAGCATTCAAAGAATGGAAATAAAAAATCAAGTACCCGAAGTGGATGCCAGGAAATAGCTGGAGAAAATTTGATCTGAAAGGTGATAAGAGACAACTCAGAGCAGAAACAGTGACGAGAGAGGTAACAAAGATACTGCATGGCTATAAAACTTCTTCACATACCACTCCTTAATGCAAATACTCTTTGAGAACCAGACTTGTGTCTGGAATATCTGGCTGATGTCCAGCTCTATATGTACAGAAGATATGACCATTGATTCCCACTCATACATCACGCTTTATCTTTAAAAAGTGGAACAGGATTCATTTAACTCCATGGGTGTGGTAAATTTTAAACATGTTTTATGAAAGTCTACAAAGCTTTTCTAATAACATTTGTCAGAGACACAGAAAATAAAATAAATATGAATGCTAAGCTGAGTAATACAGAACAGGATCAGTAGTACAAAACTAGATCACCCAGTTCTTTATTGCTTTCTTTTGATTGCTACTACAGCACATCCTATGTGGGAGCAGGCACAATCCCTCTCATTACCTATTTCAGATCTTACCCATGTCAGCTTCTTAGCCTCTCCCTCACCTTTCAGTACTGATCAGTGGTCCTACTTCTCTCCAGTAAGATCTGCAGCATCAGTGCATTACAATGTTCCAATCATGCAGGTTCTGATGTAAAGTCAATGAGAAGTTAAAGGGTCTACAGAATTCCTAGTATTTGTTGGAGGTCTGATCTCTTCCTAGGAAAACTGATCCTTTCAAAAAAGACACAGAGGTCATCTCCTTAATATTATTTATCTTCTTTTTCTTCTTAAATATTAGTGATGGAGAAACAGTCTATTCTTATTAAAATAAAGGCATAAAGCCTGATCTTAAGTGTCAACTCGTGAGATTGTCTCATGGATTTGGTCTTAGACAGAGTTTGTAATGTTTCAAAATAAAGCGACTGATAATACATATTTTGATGCAAAAGAATTTGAAGCATCTATCTTGAAAGGGTCTTTTAGCAAGAACAATCAACTTTGAAAATATTAACAATGAGTTCAGTTGGCACTTCTCCAGCATGAATAGTCTTTCTGAAAAGCTTCCACTGTCATTCGTCTTAAACATTCTTCAAAAAGCCCTGGCCTTCCTCTCTAAGCCCACTCTTGAGATGTATATCTTCAAGCATTAACTGAAGACACAGGAGGCTTTCTGGGCATGTGTGCTGGTTTGAGGCTAATTGGAATATTTTCATAGAGAAAATGATGCTATAGGCTGTGAAAGGAAACAATGGTGATGTCTGCTTCACTCATAAAATTGCTGAGATGTTTAGGAATGAGAACCCAAAACAAAAAAGATAAGACAGTGTCTCGAGCTGGCAGTCGGTGTCACGGGGCACAGCATCTCGGGCTGTCTAGCAGCTTCTGGCTTCTCCTCTCTGCTGAGTAACTTTACTAACCACTTTTCTTCTAATCCCCCCTGGCCAATCCTCCAAAATTCTCCTTGTGCATAAGGCAAACCTTGGGGTAAGGTATAGGGGTGGGGAGAAGGTGGAAGGGTGGTTGGGAGTCCCTCTTGGGGTCTCTGATCTCTGGGAGGGGTGTTGTGTTTCTGTATTACCTTTACCTTGTATATTTCTGTAAATATTCCTGTATATAGTGTATATATCTGCTTGTATATTGTGCTAAGCTGTAAATAGAGCTTCATTCCTTAACTTCCCCCTAAAAAAAAAAAAAAATTTTTTTTTTTTTTGAGAATTTTGAGGATTGGTCAGGGGGATTATAAGAAAAGTGGTTAGTGAAGTTACTCAGCAAAGAGGAGAAGCCAGAAGCTGCAAGACAGCCTGAGATGCTGACGCTGTGCCCCATGACACCGACTGCCAGCTCAAGACACTCTCTTATCTTTTGTTTTTGGTTCTTATTCCTAAACATCTCAGCAAGCCTATGAGTGAAGTAGACATCACCATTGTTTCCTTTCACAGCCTAGAGTGTTATTTTCTCTATGAAAATATTCCAATTAGCCTCAAACTAGCACAGCATGTGAGAGGGGAGATCTAGTTTCTGATAATTTAGTGAAAGGCATTGATGAATTTGTTAGTCCCTGTTTCAGATGCTCCTATGCATAGTATGCAGAACCTAAGGTTTTAGAAGATTCTTAACACTTTCACTCTTACAGATTTGTGGTTTTTTCTTGCTTCTGTTCTTGCACAGTGATTTTCCAACTTGTTGAAGTTGCTCCTGTTCTTAAAAACCTCAGTGATTCAGTTAATAATGCAATGCTGAGCAGTAACATTTATAATTACTGTTTGCAAGTATTTAAACCACCATGGTACCTCAGTGTAGATAATACCATGGTAGCTTTAATCAGGTGGAAGGCAAAATGTTATATCCCATAATGGTGACCACTATAATTGGTACTTTGTAAACACTTTCTATTTTCTAGGTGTTTACAGGCACAAACTTGTTAATCTCTGCAACAACTTTTCAAGATCATTGTCAGAGTTGAAAGAAAAATAGCATCAAATTTAAGATTTTTTCAAAGACCGTTGACTAAAAATTGCTCCTTAAAAGGAGCATTGTAAGCCATGAGGTAAAAATCAACAATTTGGTTGCAAATTCTTGCAGCTGGCACAGGAATTGGGAAATTCGTGGAGGTAATTGTGTGTGTTCTATTTCCCTGAGCTCTTTAGCTATTAGGGTACACTTGAGTCTTGTTTCTTGCTTCTGTCCCTTACCAGAAAAGCCTGTAGTTTTACTCTAGAGGTAGGACTTGCAAGTCTCACCCACGTATGCCCCAAGGATTCGAAGCTACAGGAAAAACAGCTAATATCACAGGTCTCACGTAAAGCCATGAGAGCTGGCAAGAGCAAGGAGGCTCCCTTTTGCATATTAGCTGTTTCACAGAAGGACAAAGTTGCAGGCATACCCTCATGTTAGCCAAGAGCACTCTACTCCTCCTTTCCCATGCCTGCTCCTTCCTGAAGGTGGAATATTGAAGATACTTTTTGTTAGAAGACAACACTGCTGTTTCCTCGCTTTGCACATCATCCTCAGCCTTTAGGGTCTCCTGCCCCTCTGGGTAGGAACACCACCATTGCAGTATACTTACCTCTATGGAGGAATAATTTTGACTATGACAGAAAGCAGGCAGTGTGCCTCTGGTTGTTTTCCCCACAGACCATGCCTAAACAGATTGACATTGTCCTAAAAACCTTTGCCGATTCAGCCATAAATTTCTTTCTGTAGCAACTGAAAATGTAAGACCTAAATGAAAAGCAATAAAATATTTAAGCTGGCATAAACAATAGCTGTGATACAAATCCAAATGCAGTGTAAGCCATATATTTAAGAAGGGATAAGACTTATCCAGATGAGACTAATTTATAGGAGGCTGAACTGAAATATTTAGCAACAATCAAAACAAAGTTTCTGCAGTAAAAGAGAGAGATGCGAAAATGATCTAACTGGATACCGGTGAAATTCCATGTTCTTTATGGTGGAGCTAAAAAGTAGTATCACTAATTTTTGATAGTTACATCTCTTCAGTGATTTTAACATTTCTAGAAAAACAAACAGTTTAGGAGAAAATAATAATCAAGCTTTTCTTTCTGAATACAAACTTTAAAGAGGCCTTCTACAAAGAGGAATATATTAATGCTGTGAAAGCTCTAGAGTGACGTCATTGCCAAGGGAAAATTCTCTGCTCAGATGCTCAACACGGTAGTGAATTGAAGCTTTTACTCTTTCTTGCTGCACAGCACTCCCCTGGGGTCACCAGGAAGGATCTCCTGTGGAGGAGGAGCAGGATATGGGAGCAAGATTGGCACTGCATTTTAATTACAGAAGTCAAACCTGTTGTCAGGGTGTTTAAGGCTCCAAGCGCAGCTCTGGGATGGTATTCTGATTTGTGTGAGACTGTCACTGCATAACCCACAACAAAGTCAGCTTTGACATAGGTCTTCTTTTGCCACTCACTCCAGCTCCTGAGGGAGTGCTTCGCCTACCAACTTCTGTCTCCAGACTTAGACCCTTTCTGTCTGGAAGCTGGAAGATTTTACCAGGGAGACAATCATGGTTTATCCATCATGTTCCTCAGATCTTCACAGTTCATCTACTACTGCCTGGTTTTTGTGTGACGGAGAGACACGCTTCAAAACTACCATCCTTCCAGCAGTGGTGGGCTCCCATGGGCTTTTGCCCTGGTGCCATCCCTGCCTGTGGACAGCATGAGAGCTAAGTGACACCCTGGGGCACTCAAGGTTCTGGCATTGGGAGCATTTTCCAGGAGAGTGGGCACGTGCTTTTCCCCTACTCAAACAGAGCCCAGGGCCGATTGTCTGGCTCCAGTCCCTGGCCTGCAGCAGGAATCATGCTGCAGCATCTCACTATAGCATACACAGCAAGGTCCTTTGAAGAGGTCATGAAGACTGACTTTTGGAAAATAGAGACACCTGGAAACTGCTGCTGGTTTCTCATGTCCTCGGGTGAAGATTGTAAGGATTGGATCTCCTTTAAAGAATCCATGAGCTCCTCTGAATACAGGAAAAGTAGGAAAAGATGAACATAATGTTTTCCGAAGGGCTCTTCTTGCATAAAGCAAATTTAGATGCAATGAATCAGCCCTTTCCTTGCCTCCAATAACCCTGATATAACATGCCTAAAGTATCGGTGAGGTAGAGCAGATTCCACCCTCTGCTTTACTCTGTAAACACTTTGACTTGGCTGGCCAAAACCTGTTACTCATTGCCACTGATCACACGAGAAAGAAAACCAAAGTCTGTGAGTGTTCACAGGATGGAGTCATTTGAGTGGGAGTGAATGTAAGATTTATGTGGACTTATGTTCTTCCTGAGAAAATGACATGGATAGATTAAGTGTTGCAATTACTGTAGATCAGCCACGTCAGCTTAGTGTGTGTGTCTACAGCGTCTGTCAGGCTGTTACAGCTATATTGATCCAGATTATTTTTTTTCCTCCGTTAACTTGAGGCTTAAGGAGAAAAGGTTTGGATTATATGATGATTAATTGCAGGTTAAAGGTGTGCAGTTCAAATGCATAGAGGACTAAAAAAGTTGCGTCTTACATCCCAGTGCAGTATTTAGATTTAAATAGGTTTTGGGTTTTTTTCATGTTGTTATTTCCCAGTTAAAAGTGGAGATTTTTTTTTTTTTAAGGTGATAACACCACTGTAATTTTAATCTACCAACACTATGTACATTTGATTATAACATACCTTATTATTTCTTTCCTTAGCTTGAAAATAGAAGGTACATGGAGTGTTTTCTGGACCTGGAAAGACCGTATCTGAAATCATCTAGCTAACTGAAAGAAACTGGGAAGATAGGCTGTTTGGCACCCTCCTTTATTTAAATGCTCTTTTGTACTACTATATGTTTAATTTCAGCTGTTCCATGACTTTTGATGATCCCTGCTTTGATTTGGGTGGGTTTGTCTTTGAGAAGTATGAATACATATCTGATATGGATCTGTTTAAACAAGGTAACTCAGAGTCTACTTTAGATCCTGTAAAGCTGCCAAATATAGAGATGTCTAAAATTACCTTTTCCTTTTTCTGATCAAGAACATAATAATGTGGAGGTTATTTTGTATACAGACTATTGTCTTCTTCCTTCTGAAGAACAAGATGATGTATTATAAGAAAATCTTACCTGACAAGATGGTTTTATGAATCAGGTTTTAGAAAGCTGTAAAGCTTTCTTCCTTAACAGTAAAAACATTGGGAGAATTAAAGATCATGATGGCTTTGTTTTGAATACAAATAAATGTTAAAAGTACTCCAAGAGTGTCTCTAAAACAGAAAATAAAATCTTTTGTTGATAAGAACTTTTAATTCTCATTTGAGCATCAGCCAAATTGTGATGTTCTTGCTCACAGAATAATAAATGTTTTTTTCCACCATTGAACCTACTAATATCTGTAGTATTGCTCATGATAGAAATCTTTATTCAGTGGATAGGTATCTCAGTCCTGCCTGTGATATTTATCTAGTTTCATACCTTGAGGTTTTCTTTTATTTGCTCATCTTTGTCTTCTCTCCTTTTCTCCCTCCCTCTGTTTTGGGTATATATACATCTAGCTGGGGATATTTTAAACAGGTGGATAGCTTGAAACTTGGATGGTCAGTGTGGCACTTATCAGATTCTGTCTTTGATCTCTTTGTCATTTAAAACTAGCAAATACTCTCACATTCCTTAAGGGGAGAATGGAAATCATTTGGATTTGATCTTAAAAGGATATATTCCAGCTCAAATTAAAGTATTGAAAATCAAACATTGAATTTTAACTGTTAATTTGTTATGATGAGTAGGCCCATAATTGTAAAACAAATGAGTACCCCATGCAAAGGATTACACAGCTGATTGACACAATGCAGTGTTTGCTCTGAAGTCAGAGACCAAACTGAGATTTCTGGTCACAGGGACCCCCAGCATCTGCCAGAGAAGAGCTTCTTCTGTTGGGTTGCTCTCATCAGTCTCTGTTCACCCTTAATCCACAGCATGACTCAGCTTTGGGTCAGTCAGAGAAGCACCTTGATTGCCAACATTTTCTGTGAGGTTTCAGGCAGCTATTCCAGACCTCATGGGCCACAGGATTCAGAGCAACTCCTCCTCCACTTCCTTCCCCCAGTGTGAACTTCACCTTAGCTTCCTACATCAATGTCCAGCTCTTCCAGTAACAACATCTCTGGTGACAGCAGCAAAGGAGGATTCACATATATCTTCGACTTTTGCTGCTGTGGTTTAGCAGGCTGCCACAAGGGCTACTTTGACGTCATGTTTCAGTGTCCCATATGTTCCCCATCTCCTGCCTCCAGCAGCTATATAAACACCATGGAGTTGTTCCCAGGAAAGGGATGCCAGATTGAAAACTCAGAATATAATGAAGCAGGGACTCATTCTCCAGCAAGCTCAACCAGCCCCAAGAAGGCTGCACACACAGTTCTGCCTTGGCTTTGGGGCAGACATCATGCCTTGCCACTGAGAAGAGGCAGATTTCTGAGGCAGATTTCTATATTCCATTACACACACACTTGGCACTACCCACAACTGATGAATTTTATTTTTGTTTTAAGCCCAAATCCCGGAGACTAGCAGTGTCAGATTTTTGGGACACAGTTTATTTGCTCAACAGGATGACGTATGTTGCAAGCTGACCCTCAGTCATAGCAGGGAGCTGTTTCACAGTGATATTGCTGTTTGCACAATGATGGTGGTGGTCTTCCTTCAGTGCGAGTCCTGCCCTCTTGGTTCACAGCTGTCTTGATTCTTCTCCCCTCTCTTTCCACCTCTACCCTATCCTTCTCCATTGTCTGACAAGCAATTGAAAGAGGGCAGCGTAAGGGTATTCCTAAAGAGGCTGGTGCTTATGTTGATGTCTGGTGTGCAGGGGTATTTGACATTGGCCACAGACAGCTTGGAGTTCCATGCAAGACATAAAAGGAAGAGCTCTGACTGATTTACTTATATGTTTTAAATTTATTTGCTTTTAAAGTCACAGAATCACAGAAACGTTCAGGCTGGAAAAAACCCTCAGGATCACCAACTCCAACCAATTACCCTGCTCAACAATGTTCACCCTATACCATATCCCCAAGCACCACATCCAAATGACCTATAAACACATGCTGGGTTGGCAACTCGGCAGAGAGGGAAAGAGCCCTGAAAAGCATGTCAAAGTCAAGTCTTCATGTGATATTATTAAAAAGAAACAAAATAAAAAGAGAGACAAGATAACTAGGGAGACTTAGTTTATTTTTGCTACAGTGGGTGATTTAAGGGCAGGAATATCATTCTCCTCATCCTGCATTAAATCTTTCCAGCCATTTTAGGAGCAAAAGGGTACAGTTAGGTTACCATGCACATTGGGAGTTGTGATGTCTTGGGGACTTTTTCTACCAAGGTACTACACAGGGAAAAAAGCAAGGCAGCATATGGAGAAATACCTGCCAGAGAGGTATGAGCACACTAAACCTGCAGTGAGTATCTGGGAATTAGGCATTCCTGGCCTCTGCATGGCCCTTCCATCACCATGGTAGCTGCATTTTCTGAATGTAGATAAATATTGACTTGATTCCAGAAGAATGATAGTTTCACATGATTTTCTACCACTGCATTAATAAGCAACTTGCAATCCAGTTAGACAAACTCCCAGCAGTGCCCACCAAATAGTTTACATGGCAACGGCTTCTAACGCAACAGAATTATTTATTCCAGATCAATAATGTCATTTATACACAGATCTGACTGCCTTTATAGAAACCTATGAAGTGTAGCAGACCATGCAAGGTACTTTACAAACTTGTGATTCTATTGGTTTGTTCGTGGGGTTATTTGGGACTTTTTGGGGAGTTGGTTTTGCTTTGGGTTTTGGTTTTGTTGTGTTTTTTGTTTGTTTGCTTGGGTTTTGGGGGGTTTTGTTTGTTTGTTTTTTTAATTAAGGAAAAAATACAAAGCTTATTCAGTTGACATTTTGACTCTCATTTAAAGAAACAAAACCAAAAAACGCTAGCAAATCGACAAGAAGTTGTAAAAACACTTCCAGGTCTAAAATAAA
>VWYK01092726.1:0-25633 GCA_013399775.1 Semnornis frantzii | reverse complement strand
CGTAGATTTTAATATCAAATACTCATGAGATGAGTGGTATTTCTAGATAGCTAATTCTGTCTTTCAAACCTTCCTCTCTTGATACACAGAAGGTGAAAGTATTAATTTTTCCTTGGAGATCTGTGAGGAAAAAATAAAACAACACAGGAGGAAAAAAATAGCTGCTGGCAACAATTGTTTAGAGAAGAGGAAAAAAAGGTTGAAAAACTCAGTTTCTCAAAACTTCTAAATCTATATTAATGATGCACTTGCTAACACTCAGCAGCAGTAGCAACCTACACAAAATGGTGAAAAAAATCATTCAGATTGTCAGTCCCAACACTGTATTCTCCAAATACAAAAAGAAAGAAAAAAGGTTCATGTAAAAGGTAAAAGTAGAAGTCAACCTTCTTTGGTTGTAGCCATGATTATCTTTGGAAGACTACTACAGTTGGTTGCATTAATGACTTAGAATCATAGAATCAACCAGGTTGGAAGAGGCCTCCAAGATCATCCAGTCCAACCTATCACCCAGCCCTATCCAATCAACTAAACCATGGCACTAAATGCTTCATCCACCACCTCCCTGGGCAGCTCATTCCAATGCCAATCATTCTTTCTGTGTATAACTTCTTTCTAATGTCCATCCTAAACCTGCCTGTGCACACCTTGAGGCTGCATCCTCTTGTTCTGTCACTGTGTGCCTGGCAGAAGAGACCAACCCCACCTGGCTAAAATCTCCTTTCAGGTAGGACCTCAACATCTCTCTTGAATTGAGGGGTCCAGAACTGGACAAAGTACTCAAGGTGTGGCCTGACCAGTGCTGAGTACAGGNAATGTGAACATTAAAAGATTTAAAAAAAAAAAATAAAAAAATCAGAAGAAGCATCAAAGACTAAGAGAATTTTTATTATTTATAATTTCATTATTTCTTTCACTATAAATAGAATATATTAATTTGCTTGTAATCAAATTCATTGAGGACAATGGCTTGGAATATGAGCTGCTAAACACAAAGTCAATCTGCCCACTAAAGCTACATACTAGCATATTTATGAGATTATAACCCATGTATCCTACTCGTTACTTCCTAACAGGCCAAAGACAACATTTTGCTAGAGATGAAAAAAAAAAACCAAAACCACAATAAAGGTTTATTTTGAGCTGTGGACAGTGGTTTTATCTGAACTACTTATGTACTTGATCATCTCATTACCTTTATAAAGTGCTTTATATCAATATCATCAAGGGGATTTTTTTGTCTGAAAGAACTACAAGCACAGTTTCATTAAGATGGTAGCAAACCCAGAGTGAGCCAAACCTTGGCAGGTATTTCATCAAAGAAGTGATAGGCCTCTGGGAATTACAGCAAAATTAATGATGAACTTTACTTTAAATATCTTCTTTGTGTCTGTGAATAACAACTTGCTGTATCTAACTACGCTTTTAATTCCAGCTGCAACTGTAGGCAGAGGTTACTTCCAGTATTCCAGTGATAAAAATCACATTTCCATAGAACTATTAGGAAATGAGTTGCTGCTCTTCTCCATCTGGCCATTCCCTGGTCTAGAAGAATAGTTTTAGTTCCTTCTGAAATTGGTGAACCTCTGTATGAGACAGAATGAAACTGAGTTCCTTCAGCTTCTCTCAGGTTTGTCTTCACGAGGTTTCCAGAAGTCACTACTGTGATCTTTGAAGTCTGCAGCTGACAGACCATAGCCATAGGTTGTATGCCCACACTGCACACATATGGTTCTCAGAAAGCAGCATCTTGATTCCTAGCATTTGCAAATGCCTTCTTTCAGATGAAACAAAGTGAGTCCTGACCACATGATGTCACTGAAGCTCATACTTCACAAGAGCATGGGATTTTGCATTGCCATCCTAGGCAAAATGCAATACCCAGTTCTTCGTATTAGCTCTAATTAGATCCAGTCATGTTCTCCAACCGCCAGCTAGTCGGTTTCATGACAATAGTAGATAGACTTCTATGACTAATTATTCTCAGTAATCATAATGCTAATAAAAATCTTTGTATAGAGGAAATCATCCATTAATTGAATGTTAATCTCATGAGGCCACTTACTGATTTATCCATTCATATGTTTCTGCTAAAAGCAAACAACACACACACTTTTTTTCCATAAAATATCTCTCTGGTACTATCTTGAGGCTATATGCCAAGTGAAGAAAATCATCCACTGAGTTTCACCCAAAGAGCTATTCAAACTCTAAAGCACATCCTCAACTCATCTGCAGACAACAGCACTGCCCAAATGCAGATGCTTGAAAAAACCCTATCTATGTTCTTCAGTAGCCGTGTACATTTTGAATACTTATTAACACACAAGCAATGTCCCTCTAGCAGCAAGGAAATGCCTTGGTTTCACTCCAAGAATTCAACACCTTTGCATCACCAAAAAAAAAAAAACAAAGAAACATTGCTCTCACCAGACCCCACCTGGAGTACTGTGTGCAGTTCTGAAGTCCCCAGCACAGGAAGGACATGGAACTGACTGAGTCCAGAGGAGGGCCACAAAGATGCTCTGAGGGTTGGAGTAGCTCTGCTACGAGGACAGGCTGAGAGAGTTGGGCTCTGCAGCCTGCAGAAGAGAAGGCTTTGAGAAGACCTTATAATAGACTTCCAGTATCTGAATGAGGCCTACAGGAAGGAGGGACTATTGACAAGGTCTTGTAATGACAGGACGAGGGGGAATGGGTTTGAACTTGCAGCGGGGAGGTTCAAACTAGATGTTAGGAAAGGGTTCTTTACAGTGAGGGTAGTGAGATACTACAACAGGTTGCCCAGGGAGGCTGTGGATGCTCCCATCCTTAAGGTGTTCAAGACTGGGTTAGATGAGGCCCTGAGCAACCTGTACTAGTGGGAGGTGTCCCTGCCTATGGCAGGGAGTTGGAACTGGATGATCTTTGAGGTCCCTTCCAGTGTAAACCATTCTGTGATTCTATTGTCCAACTATCAGTAATTTGTTCTCTACTTTTCTGGTTGGTAAAAATAATGAAGTAAGTACTCCTCCCTTGACAAGAATAATATGTCATTTAATAGTAAACTATGTCTTTCCCTCACCCAGCCCTCTCGCCTTTGTCTCTCACATTCCATGAAGTTCTTCCCAGGTACTGTCACCATTGTACAACTTCGAACTCCTATTTGCAGAAGACAAGAGCAGCAGACACCAGAAGGTTCAGGCATGCTTCCTTTTCTTTGATGCCCTGTCTTTTCCGTGACTCCTCCTGACAGAGAAACCATTTACAGGAAACTTCAAACTGAAGTATGCACAGTGCATCTTTTTAGTCACTAAGAGTGTCAAGAATACTTCAAAATTCTCCTCTCTACACTGCTTTCTCATACAGTTTAAATAAGTCTTTCCTCTGAGGGATCTGTGTGCTCATCCCAGAGCATCTAAATAAGGCAAAAAAAAAACCCCTCCACAATAAGGATTTGTAACCACAATGCTTCTTCTGACGCAGAAGTCATGTAACAGATGAAGCTTTTTAATGAGTTGCTTTGGAGCCTGTGATAATTTATGCTACAGTCTATGTCATTCCATGAGCAAACACTCACTTGACCTGTTGTCTGATAACAAAACCATAACATAATTCTAAAAACAAATGGTGTGGGGTTTGTTTAAATTACATGATTGCCCTACAGGAGGGTAGGGCAGAAGTATCACTTATGATGAATCATGTGTCTATGCCAATTGTTTAATGAAAATAAGTTATATATGCTGGTACTTCTAATCTAGACTCGCACTTTTTTGGGATGTTTTGTGCCAGAACATGGAAAAGAGCCTTGGTTTTGTGGACTGTAGAACAAAAAGGACATTTGATTCTGGTTATATTAATTTATTATATTTTTCTATGACATTAGGGTTTGGTGGTTTTTTTTTTTCATAAAGCTATAGCTGTTATAGAACAAATAAGAAATCTTCTCAGTCTTAGGCCAAATGAAAGCTAAGCATTAACTAGTGCAGAGGCAGGAAAGCAATACTATATTACTTTTTTTTTTTTTAAAACTTTTTTTTTTTCCTGGGAATTTAAATTCTGCATTTAACAGTGGTAATGGTTGAGAGATAATCCCTGGAACCTCTTAAGACAGAGAACTTTGTTACTGCTTGTCCTTATCTGGATAATCAAATAATAAAGTCCAACTGGCTACCAAAGCAGAGCTTTCAAGCTAACTCTGAAATACTTTAAATGTAATTTGTTCAGTAAACTGCAGTACATTAAATTTCTATATTAAGTAAATTATAAGGAAGAGTGCACTTTGCAAAATTAAAAAGTGCTCTGTTAACTTATCTATTATTCCTCTGGGAAAGTTTCCAAAGTGTGTCTAGGACAATTAGATACTTTCTTTATGGACAGTCTATAGCCAGGAAAGAATTTCTGCAGCTCAGCAGATGTGTTTCCAGTATTGTTGTAGACTGGTTTTTATTTTCCAAGGTGAAACTCTCTGTTCACAAACACCATTTTTCTAGGTTGTATGGGCAGTCTGAAAAATTTTGGATAAAAATAACAACTATCTGGCAGTCAAAATCAAAGAAACATTGATCAGTTGCATACTTTTAAGTGATTTTTTTTTTCTTTACTTTTTGGAAATTCATTTAGAATGGAAGTAATTGGGATATATAATGCAATGGATTTAGCTCAGTAGCGTCCCATCACACAGTGACTAAAAAACTGCCTTCATCAGATTCTATAAGGCATAACTGTTTTCAAGAAGTTATTTCACCAATGCTTCACAAAAATAGGAAAAATGCTTGATGCAAATTTATTTTTGTAAATCCTGTCAATTCAAACTATTCTTTTATGGTTTGGATACCAAAGTCTGAGATGTTAAAGTCTCACCCACTTATCATTTTGATGAACCAACTGATTGATGCTTTTAGTTACTGTCAATTCATTAATTCCTGTCATGATTAAAAAAAAAACAAAACTAACTTCCATGAAATATGCCTCCCTTTGGATCTTGCCCAAGGGGAAGAAAAGGGACCTGCCATCTGAGCTAGACATGGTTGCAAAAAGAAAAACAATCCCAGAAAGTCAGCATTCCTCAAAGGCTTGTTTTGTTTGGTTAGGGTACATCACCCAGATAAAAAAGCATGTTCAAACTGTATCTGTGGAACCTTATGGAAGAATCGAAATAATGATTAAGGTCACAGCATAGACAGACTCTCACAACAGCCACATTGAAGAGTTCTGCAAGAGTTTGAAGACCATTCAAAGCTTCTCTCTCAAGGAAAAACTACTCGAGCTAGGAAAGCACAAGTACCTACAGCACAGCACCTGGAAGCAAGGTCAATGATGTGCTGCTAGAATTTCAGTATCATCCTTCCCATTACAAATACTCCTCCTGGTTTCTTTGCTTTTTAATGCTGCAATCCCAGGCAAACTGACAGGGTTCCCAGTGAACAGCAGTTATGCTAGTGCCAGAAAACAGCTAGTGGCATGTATGTTGTCTCTGAATATCACAGCTCAAGCTCTCTTCTCGCTCATCTATTAAAGATTTCGGGTCCTGGGTTGTGCACAGCCTGGCCTTCAGCAGCTGACACGTGTTTGGGACATTCTTGGACACTTTAGAATAGTCAAAATGTACTACATGAGATAATTGTATACAGTTGTTGGAGAGGATCTTGTCTGTACTGTGCTGTTGCTGTAACTGGCTGCTGACTACAACATGATCAGCAAGGTGCCTTCCTTGTATCTTTTCCATCTGTATCAATGATGCATCATTTAAACAAGATCATTCCAAAGAACCCTCTTACTGAAATGTCTCTCAAGAACTAAGATGGATTTATTACCAGTTGAATACTCAGCAACTATAAACACACTAATTTTGTTTCCAAACTTGCATCTTCATGAGATAGCTCTCCCAGGGTATAACCTCAAGGTGGAAGACCACATACTGCATGTTTAAAAGTCTGTAGAAGAACAAACTATCATTGATAGCTTTCTGTCTGGAGACAGCTGGTGCTGACTCAGGTACAGTGGAGCCTGGCAGACACTGTCATTCACATCCTCAACCCCTTTGAGGAGTTAGCTTGAAAAATAAGCTCTAGAGATGCATGTATGTGTGTCATCATGCCAGCTGTCACGGCTCTGACAGTCCCACCTCAGCATGTGAGTACTGGATCAAGGCAACAAGGCCAAAAAAAGTGCTATCTTGTCTTTCTGAGCAGTTTAACAGTGTGGTGTCAGTAAAGACACCATCCAGCAGGAGTTCTGATTCCTTAGCTCAGGCACTTTTCTGCCAGTTCTTGATTTTGCCAAGACAATACCAGAACTGTCACACACAGTCAAGCTGAGGAACATCAGGGGAAAATTCCAGTTATTCAAGAAGCAGTAATAAAGGCCAAAGAGTATCATCCATCCCACCTGGAAGCTGCAAATGTAATGAGCTATTTGGAAAAGATCATGACAACCACAAGCTCAAGTGACTCGTTTCTGCCAAATGTGAACTAGTTCTGTACCTTGCTGAGCTCACTATACACAGAGTAGGTCTTGCTAAGTGGTGGAAGTCTAATGCTAGCTCACTTCCACATCTTGCAAACCTGGCTTTGTCTTCACTTGGAGCATTTCCCAGCAACGTTCTTTCTGAGAGGCTCTTCAGCTACACTGAGGATGTTACATCTAAAAACAGATGCCAGCTCCTGCCAGCAAATGCAAAATGGCTTGTCGCCTTGAAATGTAATCTGCCCACGCTTGAATTTTCTATCAGTGGCTATTGGTAATTTTTTACCAGGTTTTTCAGGATACTTGTGTACATTATGAGTCTAATTTTTACAGAAAACTTCTGGTCGTTATTATCAAAGAAACTGAAGTGCTTATCAGATATTCCCTATCTTGATTTTTTTTAAGTAGATCTGTAAGTACTGAAAACCAAGCAGTAATTTGCTTTACTCCCTCAGAATTAATTTCCCTTCTATTCCTCAAGTCTATGAAATATTTGTTACAGGTAGCATATATAAAATACTTTGACAGACATTTGCCTTCCCACTCTTTCCTACAGAACAGACTCTAAACCCTTTGGGATGAAGGCTGTAAATAGGATTTTCATTTTCACTATTCGTACAGTTAATGCATAGCAGATGATTTAACTACTACTCTTGTTTGCTTGAAGGCTTATATTGTGGAAAATAGGGAGGAAAAAATGTACTATTTCATATAATGTATTCTAGTCACAGGACTGTATTTAATCATAGCAAGGGAAGAGCACACTGCCCATTTAGAGAAAATAGTAAATGACAACCAGCTCATCACCACTGCTAACTGTCAGCGTTTGGCCAGGTGCTCAGGACCACTTCCTGGCATTATTTGCTTCTTCCCAATATTTACAGTATCAGTATTAAATTCCATAGACTATACAAGAAACAGGGTGCTTAAAAGGCTGTCTGAATTGTAGTATATGTAGATAACTAAAATAACCCTAAGTCATGAGTGGCTATTAATGTAAACTATCCAGAATGAATCAACTTGCTTACAGAACATTTAGTGATGTCCCATTTTCTTCTTTCCTTATTTCCACCTCCAGGAGATGCAGTCTGCTGCCACACCCTGTCAGTAGTTTTTCCATATTTCCTTGATTCCCACAGCTGCGCCACTAGAATGCAGCCTCTAGACTTTTCCAACTCACTCTGAAATCCAAAGGCAAGGAAGGAGAGCCAAAAGAAAAATTTCCACAAACTAGAAACCATTCCCGACCTCCTAGGTCTGAAGCAATACCCACATTGCTTTTCACAGCCAGAATGTAAATTAACAATACATTCATGGACAGGAAGGTAAATTTTTTTGAGTAATCAAACTGTCAAACAAATGTGTGGGCCTTTACAGACTCTATGGAGTGTCCAGAAGTCAGAAAACTCACTTTCTGAAGGCTGCATTGTATTGCAACTATCACGACTCTATTAGGTCTCTGTTAAGCTGGAAAATAAAGCATTTACCAGTGGTGCACCTTATTCACTGGCTGGTCATAGAATCTGAATATGAACATGTAATGAGAGTAAATGTGTGTCCCACAGATCTGAAAATATCCCTCACCTTCTTGCAGCACATACTTCCCTGGTGAGACTTCATCTTGAATACTGCATTCAGTTTTGGCCTTCCCAGTTTAGGAGGGACAGGGTTCTGCTGGAGAAGGTCCCACAGAGGGCTACAAGGATGACTAGGGGACTGGAGTACTGCCTGGTGAGGAGAGGCTGAGGGACCTGGGACTTTTTAGTCTGGAGAAGAGAAGACTGAGAAGGGATTTAATCAATGTTTATAAATATCTTAGGGCTGGGGGCCAGGATGGGGGAGACAGGCTCTGCTCACTGCTGCCTGGGATAGGACAAGAAGCAATGGATGGAAGCTGCAGCACAGGAGGTTCCAGCTCAACACAAGGGGAACTTCTTTACTGGAAGGGTCACAGAGCACTGGTACAGGCTGCCTAGAGAGGTTGTGGGGTCTCCTTCTTTGGAGACTTTCAAGGCCTATCTGGATGTGTTCCTGTGTGACCTGAGCTAGATTGCTGGTCCTGCTCTGGCAGGGGCGTTGGACTCAATGATCTCTTTGGGTCCTTTCCAACCCTTGACATCCTGTGAGCCTGGCTTCTGTGTAGACCTGACAGTAGACAAGTATACAAGTCTTCTCACTGGCAGACTGTTAGTGAAAAAGGGACATTAAGCAGTGTTTCTGTGCAGCAAAGACCCTGATGAGTAATTTTGAACCATTTACCCCCAGTTAACCATTAATTGCTACATAAAATTTTAATCTCCATTTAAACAGACTATAGCTCTGTATCTGTTTCTCTGCCAGCCTCAAGACAGCAGTAACTTTACAGCTGTGTAACACTGACTATTTCATATTTTCTGAACAGAAAGACATCGTCAGATGCAAACAAAATGTAAAATGAGGATTAAGAAAAACCACAATAATAAATTTGCAATTACAAAAACAGAAAGAGTGGGGAGGGTGCAAAGGGAAAGAGGAAGAGGACAGCAGGAAAAAAAAAAAAAAAAAAGGAAAAGAAAGTGGAAACCCAGAGATTATTTTTTTTCCTTAATTTGTTATTAAGATAAGTATTATCTCAAAAGAAAGAGACAGATCAACTTTGAACACTTTCAGGGGGTTAAACATCCATGAATGCCTGGCCGAGGCCATGAGTGACCTGTACTAGTGGGAGGTGTCCCTGCCTATGGCAGGGGGTTGGAACTGGATGATCTTTGAGGTCCCTTCCAACCTTATCATTCTATGATTCTATGAATATTAAAAAATATATATATTATTATAATCAATTCATCAGAACCTAAAGAATTTTATTCCCATACCACATTCTTCTGCAGCCTTTGAGTGTAAAGAGCAGCCACCATAGGTGTCCATCACTTCTAGTGGGAGGTGTCCCTGTCTATGACAGGGGTTTGGAATTAGGTGGGCTTTGAGGTCCCTTCCAACCTAAACCATTCTATGATTCCAGAAAAATCACTGTTGGATTCTGCTGGCTTTGTCACAGGCTGTAGACCCTTAGCAGTACTGTCTGTAGTACAGCGACTAGCATTAAGATAGACATTGACTCAGAACACCACATCCTTAACAAAACCTCAAATAAAAACAGTCCATTGATAAACATCTCCCCTTAATGTAAACACAAAGGAGAGAATAAACAAATCTTCATTTCTTGGGTGCAACTCCACACACAGGGGTGGGCCCCTAGCTTTATGCCAGGCAGAGACAAGAAGAAACTGATCTACACCTACTGAAGTGAATAGCAGATCTCTCATGGGCATGGTCAAATGCAAAGCAAATAGCTCCCTGGAGTGAGAGTTCTAAAGAGAGATAGAAATAAAGAAGATGTACAGCTTCCCTCAGCCTAAATGTTAAATCCTGGCTCCACTGATGTCAGTGGGAGCTTGTTCCTGGTTTCAGTCAGTCTACAATATTAAATAGCATAAAGAAAAAGGACTTAAAAAAAAAATAATTAATAATAATAATAATAATTTTACCAACTTCTTTTATCCTCAGTGTTNTCCCTGGGCAACCTGTGCCAGTGTCTCACCATCCTCACTGTAAACAACTTCCTCCTAACATCCACTCTAAATCTCCCCTCTGCCATTTTAAACCCATTGCCCCTTGTCCTGTCATTACAAGACCTTGTCAATAGTCCGTCCCCAGCCTTCCTGTAGGCCCCCTTCAGATATTGGAAGGCTACTGTAAGGTCGTTTGGATCCTGAATTAAATGAGACACTATTGAAATGTAGAGATCTGTGCAGGTCCTCTACCTAGGAAATCATTTCCTGAGAGCTTTCAGATATTTTGACATGATCCTTCTCCTCAGCCCTTGGAATTGCTTGTCTTTTCAGCAAAAGCCAACACTTGTTTTTAAAAGAGCTTTACCAATATCAATAAATAGTAAAACTCCAATGTGTTTTATGAATGCATTTCTCTGCAGTATTATGCAATTACTATGAAGCATTTGCAGGCAAAAGTTGTAAAAATCAGTGGTTCCCAGGGTTTTTGGACAATTATACAAAGCTCATTTCCTTCCCCACAAAAACTGTCATGCAAATAACTATATTTATTATTTTTGTATAGTGTTGGTCTAAAAGCAAAAGCATAAATCTTCAGATTAAGACATATTTAAGGCATATTTCAACAGACTCAGGAAGGCATATACCCACATTTTAATTAATAGGCCTTCAAAGGCACATACTGGTAAACTATCTATCTGGATACAAATCTGTTCTCTGGTTCTCAGAAAAAAAAAGAAGACAAGATCTCTCACAAATTAAATATAAATGTAAATGAGGGAGATAATTTGTTTCTTTTTCTGAATAAAAGCAAGGAAAAAACATGCATGTTCTTTGTCACCTCACTTATATGTGAAGGTAGAAATAATGAACAGCAGCCACAAGGAACTTTCTTATAAGGAACATCTGAGGATAAGGACATTATGTAGGTTTTTTTTCTATCACATGAGAGAAAAGTGGAAATAAATGAATTTTTATGAGCCATATGAAGATCTTCCAGACAAACTGATGCCAGGAGTAGTCTGCCAGAAAAATATGGGCTTTGTCTGCTTGATCTCCAACATTACTAAAATCCTGGACAACACAGAGCAAATACAGTCTAGGAATTTCAGCTATAACTTACATAGTAAATACACCCACTCTCCTAGCATCAAAATGTTGAGGATCCCAGCAAAGAGAATCCTGAATATTTTTAATTGATGGAGGAACTCTTAGTAAGCCACTTTTCTTAGATACATATTTGCTTTTGAATTTAAAAACATTTTTTGTTTGGAGTAAACTCAGTGTTGGTAGGATTAAATCCACAGCACACACCTGCATGTTCCTTCAAAATTCTGAAGCTACAGGATAAACTCCCTGTCTTAAAATTTGTCATCTTAAGCCACAAACCCCTGGGGTTTTTTATATACTCTGGAAAAGGAAAGAGTTGGGGTTTGTGTATATAATGGTAGGAAAAAAAGGCATTGGTCATTTGCTGCTGTGTGTGCAGAGAGTTCAAGTAACACCAAAATCCTTGCTCATTGCCCTTCTATACAGTGTGTGTATACAAACGTCTCAGTAGATTTGTAAGACAGTACCAGTGTATTCAGCTAAAATGACAAGTCACCTGAATTTGGGACACCAACTTCAGATGTCAGTGTGGTTATTTATTCATTTAGGTTTATTAATGCTCCTATGATGCAGTTAATGAAAGCCATACTACCTGATGGTCCCCAGAAAAATCCTTTAAATACAGAGGATGTACTTCACCAGCAAGACAGCAAAGTCACGAAGTAAAACTGCAAGTTAATCATCAGACTTCCTACTTGTGCATTACACCCTGCACTTGTTCCCACAAATTGCATCAGTGAAGTACTACAACATCAAATTTAAAAGGTTGTAAGCTGACATGCAGCCCAAATAGGCACATTTAAAAAAAAAAAATTAATTTTACCAACTTCTTTTATCCTCAGTGTTAGGAAATTTACTCTCAGTTTCAACTTCAGGTTTATACAAAACCTCTTCTCCCACTTCTTGAACTGAGAAAGCTCTATGTGCAGTTCCTAGATAGTATTTAATCATAGAATGGTAAGGTTGGAAGGGACCTCAAGGATCATCCAGTTCCAACCCCCTGCCATAGGCAGGGACACCTCCCACTAGCACAGGTCACTCAAGGCCTCCTCCAACCTGGCCTTCAACACCTCCAGGGAGGGAGCAGCCACAACCTCCCTGGGCAACCTGTGCCAGTGCCTCACCACCCTCACTGCAAACAACTTCCTCCTAACATCCACTCTAAATCTCCCCTCTGCCAGTTTAAACCCATTGCCCCTTGTCCTGTCATTACAAGACCTTGTCAATAGTCCCTCCCCAGCCTTCCTCTAGGCCCCCTTCAGATATTGGAAAGCTACTGTAAGGTCATTTGGATCCTGAATTAAATAAGACACTATTGAAATGTAGAGATCTGTGCAGGTCCTCTACCTAGGAAATAATTTCCTGACAGCAATTTCCTATGATGCAATTAAAGCCATACTACCTGATGGTCCCCAGAAAAATCCTTTAAATACAGAGGATGTACTTCACCAGCAAGACAGCAAAGTCACGAAGTAAAACTGCAAGTTAATCATCAGACTTCCTACTTGTGCATTACACCCTGCACTTGTTCCCACAAATTGCATCAGTGAAGTACTACAACTTCAAAATTAAAAGGTTGTCAGCTCACATGCAGCCCAAAGAGGCACATTAAAAAAAAAAAGCCAAGGATCAACAGGATATACTGTCTTACTGTCCTGGTTTTGGCTATTTTCTCACTGCCCCAGTACCTTCCATATAACCAAGATTTTATGTGAGAAAGGAGTCACCTGTTACTTCTTTCTGCCTCAGCAAGGAGTCACCTGTTATTTCTTTCACTTTCTGCCTCAGCATGAGTACAAATTCCTCCTTTCAGTCTCATGAGAAGTTAAAGTGCTTTCTCATAAAAGCTTCTGTGCCACAGTCATTACTCTGTTTGCATGGAAAGATTGTGACAGGACCAGAAGGAATAGTAAAACAAGAAGTGAAAACCAGACTTTGGGATAGGGCAAGAAACTGATGCAATTAAAATGTTTGTTTTTCAGAACAGAATTAAAGATACATTAAATTGATGGTTGACAGTCATTTATGGGCTTTGAATGATTGACTGCAAATTAGATTTAAAATTGCCATTATTTCAGAATGGTTTGGAATCTGAGCTGAATATTTTCCAATGCCTAATAGTAGGAATTTGATAACATTATGCAAAGTAGTATATCCAGCATAATACTAAACCACCATAGAATAAAACACAAACAGCAATCACTGCTATAATATGTAGGAGTGGAAGGCATGAAGCAAACAAGCCTTTGGTAAAAGTCAACATTTGCCAGCCATTACCATACAGTTACCACAGACACTTCCCATTCTAGGTGGAAAAAAAAACAAAACAAACCCACAATGAATTGTTGCATGCTAGTATGAAATAACTGATGGCATGTTTATGACCTTTTCAGATCAAAAGCAAATTATAGCTTATAATGAGAATATTTACACAATAATGTGAATTCAGTATGCTGCATATCAAATTTAACCACAAACCAGGAATTGGAACACTAAAATGTCACACAGTACTTCATTATGATTCAGGATAGCCAGGTGATAATTCTAGCCCTTTGCTGATTGTAATTTCTTTAGCACACAAGGTAATGAAAGAAAAAATGGGAACAGTGGAAACATTTTGGCATGATTAAATGGCCACTGTGTTCAAACAAAAGTTCTGATCTAAATCTATTCTGAATTAAATAGCTGCCAGGGAGAAGATTAATCTAACGCCTGGGCAGTGGAATGGGACTTGTGATTTGGCTTCCTTTTCCAGCCCCATGGGACTCTGCACCAAACCATTATTTTTTAGACTCTTCATATCCATTTGTAAAATGGACATCACCATACATTTTACAAGCAATGTACTGACTTAGCAACTCAGGAAACAGATAGTAGCATACCTACCTTTTTCCAACAGCAGGACTATCACAGAGGGTCCTGATGCAACTGAGTATGGGCAGCATAGAATCATAGAATGGTAAGGTCGGAAGGGACCTCAAGGATCATCCAGTTCCAATCCCCTGCCATAGGCAGGGACACCTCCCACTAGCACAGCTCACTCAAGGCCTCCTCCAGCCTGGCCTTGAACACCACCAGAGAGGGAGCAGCCACAACGTCCTTGGGCAAACTGTGCCAGTGTCTCACCACCCTCACTGCAAACAACTTCCTCCTAACATCCAGTCTAAATCTCCCCTCTGCCTGTTTAAACCCATTGCCCCTTGTCCTGGTATTGCAGAACCTTGTCAGTAGTCCCTCCTCAGCCTTCCTGTAGGCCCCCTTCAGATACTGGAAGGCTACTCTAAGGTCTCCTGGAAGCCTTCTCTTCTGCAGGCTGCAGAGCCCCAACTCTCTCAGCCTGTCCTCATAGCAGAGCTGCTGCAACCCTCTGAGCATCTTCATGGCCTCCTCTGGACCAACTCCAACAGTTCCATGTCCTTCCTGTGCTGGGGGCTCCAGAACTGCACACAGTACTTCAGATGGGGTCTGACAAGACCAAAGGGGCAGAATCCCCTCCCTTGCCCTGCTGGTCTTGCTGCTCTTGATGCACCCCAGGACTCGGTTGCTGTCTGGGCTGCATGTGCACACTGCAGGCATGTAAGAACTAAAATTTAACCCCAATGAAACAGATATTTGACACACCAAGTGTTTTTTTTAATGTCATCTAAATGCCAAGATGATTCAGTTAAGTTTTATTAAGCTTTCTGATCCATATTTTCACAACTGCAATATAAATAGAAATTTCTATTGTCAAAACACTGAGTCTAAATTGGATAGTTTTCTGTCCACTCTAATAAATACAGCAGATATGGCTGTGTTAGAAACACATGACAGTATTTTGCAGATGGAAGGAACTGGACTTGTGGGACTAACCAGCATGTTCAAGGACAGGGCTGCCATTCAGGCAGGAGAAATGCGAAGTCCTACAACTCCTTGCAATAACAAGGAGCTGGGAACTGACCAGAGAGAGACCAAGTTTCATGTGAGGCAGACACGTTCCTTAGGAAAGAATAACATCATCCTTGGATGTGTGAACAGAAGCATGGTCAGGAGATCCAGAATTGTAATTATCCCTCTCTACTCAGTCCTGGTTCAGTTTTGCCTCCCCTCCACCACCAGCACAAGAAATGCATCAGTCACCTGGAGCAAGTTCAGCAGAGGACTACCAGGATGATCAAGGGCTGAAGCATTTGCTTCGAGGCCAGAGAAGCAGGGCTTGTTCAGCCTGGAGAAGAGACAGCTTCATAAGGATATATCACCAGACCCCTGTGCCTGCAAAGAGGTTATGTAGAAGAGAGAGCAGGATTTTTAGAGTGATGGATCCCAGGAGGACAAGCAACAACTGCCATAAACCAAAGTTAGAGGAGATCTGACTGTATGGAAGGAGAATCTTTTTTCACCCATGAGGACAGGCAAGCAGTGGAGCAGGCTGCACAGAAAGGTTGTGCCACTACTATCCCTGGAGGTTTTCAAAATCTGACTGGATAGACCCCTGAGCAAGTTGGTCTGATTTCACAGCTGGCTCTGCTTTGAGAACACTAGAGATCTCCTGAGGTCCTTCCAACCTCAATTATTCTGTGATTCCATGATTCTGTAATTAACTGAGCATGAACCCTAAGCTGTAGAGAAATTGAATTGCTTTCTGCTCACCCCTACCCTCTTCCAAACTACTTTTCCTTCTAATTATTTTGTGAGTAATGACACTGGGCATTAGTTTGTAGTGCTGTCCAGTAAATAAAACTATGTAGCTCACATTATTTGATTGACTGCACAAAATTTTACATAACTGGTGCAGTGAAGAAAGCATAGGGATTTATCGCCAGCTGTGTACATATATTGGAGCCACCTCTGATACAGATCAACTTAAGAAAGGAAGAAATCAAGTCAATAAACTATTGCAGAGCTGAACACACATATTTCCTGAATATTTACTAACATATCACTTCAGGCACTTTTCTCTTGTACCTCTCAATCTTAAAAGCAATAGAAACTGCAAGAGAAATAAACTGAAGTTCAATAAGTTATAATCTGACTCTAAATTGCATCACACTTTTTTTAGATGGACCTTTATTAACTTGCAGATAAGTAGCTCTGTGAAATCTCATGCACATAAATTATGTTATTGGTCAATGATTTGGATGCTGACACTGAAGACTGTACAGAATCTGTCAACTGTAGGTGTCAGATGACCTGCACTTTTGGAGGCTTTAGAAAACTAAATGAAAATCTCCCTATGAAGAATCAGAAGCCACCATGATCTCTTCACAGCCTATTCATATTCCCTTGCTCTTCCTGCCTGCTTGGCTGGGACTATCTAGTCTGACTTTCAGTATCTGAAGGAAGCCTAGAGGAGGCCTGAGAAGGTACTATTTACAAGGTCTTGCAAAATGAGGAAATGGATTTAAACTGGCAGAGAGGAAATTTAAACTAGATGCTAGGAAGAAGTTCTTTGAAGTGAGGGTGGTGAGACACTGGCACAGGTTGCCCAGGGAGGTTGTGGCTGCTCCCTGCCTGGAGGTGTTCAAGGCCAGGTTGGAGGAGGCCTTGAGTGACCTGTTCTGGTGGGAGGGGTCCCTGCCTATGGTGGGGGGTTGGAACTAGATGATCTTTGAGGTCCCTTCCCATCTAAACCATTCTATGATTCTATGACATCACATAAAGAAGGTTAAGCATTCAAAACCCACAGATCCTTTATCCTTCTCATATGTCTTCCTTAGTAGATGTGTATGCATACCACACTTGCAGGAGCCCTGTGCTAAGCTGCTGCCTTGTCCCATAAGGGAGTTTTGGTCATGTTTCATGTAGTTTATTAGGCTCTCTTGATCAGGATTAGCTAACCTGGTGGAAAAAGAGTTAAAGAGAGTCATGGGTAAGTTTTAACTGTTTTTCTCTCCTTATTATGCCTCTTCTTGAAGGCAGCCAGGGTGGCTTATTGGCTCTCCTATCCTGGATATTGACAGAATGAGGTAGAACCTAATGGTTGAATGCAGAAAGGGGCCTTGTAGCAAAAAAGCAAAATAAGCACATTGTGCACAGCTCAATTTTTTATTAAATACAGTTTAGAGCCTGGCATTAAGGGTGTTGTTTTTTGTTTTTCTGAAAATCCCAGATCGTTTGAGGACAGACTGCCAAGTTCATCCATCAACTCAGCCACTGAAATATTTGTGTTCTAAAAAATTTATACAGCATGAGTTCTCCACAACCTGCAACTGTGGGGACTTTTATTTTTAAATTATAGTCTTCCACTTCAATCTTTTTTTAAAAAGACAGAGCTGCATTTGAGAAAAGCAAGTTTGCCTTCTGTGGGCTATGTGGCCTTGGAAAGAACAGGGATTTTCTGCAGCATGCAGGTCCTCCAGGCTGGAGGATGGGAATGTTAAGCATGTATTTAGTTGTGCCTATGTTAGAGTTACAATTTTCTTCTGGGAAATCTCATTTTCTGTTACCATGAGTTAAAATGTTCTACAATGAACTCTGACTTCTCAGAAACAGAATTTTAGGCAATAAAATGTTTCACTCTCCAATAAACACACACCTTCGACTTTTGTTTCCATTGAATCATTCAGGTCAGAGGAATCTTGGGAGGTTATCTCATGCAAGTTCCTGCTCAAAGCAAGTTTTATATTCAATAAGCAAATATAGGCTATGTATAATGATTATGCTGGAACTTAATTAGCCTTAAAAAGATAGCAAGCTAACCTCTGTCCAGTTCTCTTTAGCATAGAAGGATGGCACACAATCTGAAGTGCACAAGAATACAGCCTGCATTGTGAAACAAAAATAGACCTGACAGAAATGTCATAAGGCATAAAACAGTACAGAGAAGTTGGAAAGGTAACACTGAAGTTTGCACATAAAACAATATAGACCATTTGCATTCAAAATCTCCCTTCATAACAAGTTTCTCTTTTCAAAGTAATTCAACTTTTTTAACAACAGTAAAAGAGAGTAAATACCCATGTCAGATAAGAAAGTGATTGGCATCAGTTAAGAAAACACCCATTAATATGCATTCCAAATGAATTATATTCCAGGCAAGCATCTACACAAGCTTCAGGTTTGATTTAGTTCTAAAAAAACCAACCCAAAACTTTCAAAGACATTCCTTCATTTCAGGGTTTTAAGTGCAGCAGCCCTTTATGTCACCAGTATGAAATGCACACCAAAGCAGTTTCACTCAGCTGGGACTGAGGCATTGCAGTGGGCTCACAGTTGGCTCCTGGGCTTTTCCCAGCTTGCAATCTTGCAAAGTCTCGTAATGACAGGATGAGGAGCAATGGGTTTAAACTGGCAGAGGGGAGATTTAGACTGGATGTTAGGAGGAAGTTCTTTACAGTGAGGGTGGTGAGGCCCTGGAACAGATTGTACAGGAAGGTTGTGGCTGCTCCTTCCCTGGAGGTGTTCAAGGGCAGGTTGGACAAGGCCTTGAGTGACCTGTACTAGTCCTGCCTATGGCAGGGGGTTAGAACTGGATGATCCTTGAGGTCCCTTCCAACCTTACCAATCTATGATTCTATGATTCTAATGTCAACAGCTGCAAATTGGAACCCAAGCTGCAATTTTGGAAGGCAATGCATTAAATACAAGGAGTACCAGGGCTGCTGGTTCACAGAAGAGTATGGCCAGCCTTACACTATGTCTTAGGAAGAGGACTCCTTGAGTAGCCACAAGAAACATGTAATGTTTAGTCTTTGCCTACAGTGCATGAAAATTTGCCCCTTCATCAGCCACTTTTACCCAGCAATCCAAACTGCACCAGTGCAAGTAAAAGAGCACAATTGTGCCCAGACGGCTTCACGAGTTCAGTTTGGATGCTCTGCCCATAATGCCATTTCACCCATACTAGTCTGTTGCTTTTGAAAAAATTTACAACCAGCAAAACCTAAGCTGCTCCCTAGATCTTTTGAATGTCCAAGCTGAATAATATTTGTCTGACATGAACCCTGCAGAAGATAAAGATATATCATTATTGTCATAAAGATGACAAAGCAGTGCAGTGAATCCTCTCCAATTTCAGTTAATTTTCTTTATTAAACTGTAAAACCAGTGTGTTTACCAACACTAAAATCATAGAATCATAGAATGGTAAGGTAGGAAGGGACCTCAAGGATCATCTAGCTCCAACCCCCTGCCATAGGCAGGGACACCTCCCACTAGTACAGGCTACTCAAGGCCTCCTCCAACCTGGCCTTGAACCCCTCCAGGGAGGGAGCAGCCACAACCTCCCTGGGCAACCTGTGCCAGTGCCTCACCACCCTCACTGCAAGCAACTTCCTGCTGACATCTAGTCTAAACTTCTCCTCTGCCAGTTTAAACTCATTGCCCCTTGTCCTGTCATTGCAAGACCTTTTAAATAGTCCCTCCCAAGCCTTTCTGAAGGCCCTCTTCAGATACTGGAAACCTACTCTAAGGTCTCCTCGAAGCCTTCTCTTCTCAGGGCTGAAGAGCCCCAACTCTCTCAGTCTGTCTTCATAGGAGAGCTGCTCCAGCCCTCAACATCTTTTTAGTCTAGAAGGCAATACAGCCAATCCTGTATTTCCTATCTTTATGAATGTTATTTCTTGCAACAGACAAACCACCAGCTTCATTAGTTGTAACAGTATTATTCCTAGCATGTGGTAGCAAACTCACTAGTTATGCATGACAGGGCAACTGTAAAGTAAGCCATATGTGGAAGTTTAATTGTTATTTGTTTATCAAGCTAGTTGTAAAACTGTTAATTATGTACTAATACAATGCTAAAAAAATAATAATAAATCCAATAATTATTTAAATATGGTGCTTTTTTCCTGCAAGGAACTAACCTCACACATTCCATCCAAATATTCCCATATCCTGAACTAAGCTAAACTTTCTGCATCCTGTCACCAAAAAGGACAATGTAAACAGATCTCATTTTCTCCCTACACCATTTTTGAAGGGTGCTCTCTTTAACAAGTGGAGAGACTAATTTTTTTTTAAGTCTTTGTCTGTAATAGCACACACAAACAACTAAAATCACACAAAAAACTTCGGATGCACTAGCACCCTGAACTGCACATGCAACTGCTATTGGTTCAGGCAACAGTCACAAAGCTTATGGTCTTATATTTGCCACCCAAAAAGCAAGCAATAACATGGCACAACCTCAGTGCTGGGCAAAGTGACCTGTGGACATGGGTAGGCAGCAGCCTTTATCTGGTTGCTACATAACTAAGGGTGTCGAATGGGTGCCCAGCACAGCCTGGCCATGCAAAAGAGGAGATGACTGATTTCAGATAGGGAAACTGATAACCTCTCTCCAGAGGCACTTCTTAATAATGAGACCAGAGAATTGACAGGACAAAGGAAGCATGGGGAGAGGGAAGATGTCTCCTATGAGGACAAGCTGAGAGAGTTGGGGCTCTGCAGCCTGGAGAAGAGAAGGCTTCCAGGAGACCTTACAGTAGCCTTCCAGAATCTGAAGGGGGCTACAGGAAGGCTGGGGAGGGACTATTTACAAGGTCTTGCAAGGACAGAACAAGGGGCAATGGGTTTAAAATGGCAGAGGGGAGATTTAGACTGGATGTTAGAAGGAAGTTCTTTGCTGTGAGGGTGGTGAGACACTGGCACAGGTTGCCCAGGGAGGTTGTGGCTGCTCCCTCCCTGGAGGTGTTCAAGGCCAGGTTGGATGCGGTCTTGAGTGACCTGTACTGGTGGGAGGTGTCCCTGCCTATGTCAGGGGGTTGGAACTGGATGATCCCTGAGGTCCCTTCCAACATTACTATTCCATGATTCTATGATCATAAAACCTTAGAAGGACCACTCTTCTCCAGTTTGTTGGGAGCCCTCATATCAATTTCTTCAGCCCAAGTGAAATGAACTGTTCTTCTCAATACTACCAAAATACACTATTTTGTGTATGTAAAGAGTTTCTTATGCCAACAATAAAGCAGTATATCTATATAACTTCTAGGTCTTCCCTAGAGACAACAGTCTTTTAAAGTGTAAAAGCATGGTAAGGACGATAGTATAATAAAAAGCCTAGAAGTGACTGGCCAGATAATCTGTTAGTGTTCCTGATGTTCCAGGGGACATCCATAAATGACTGGAAAATACTCCAAGTCTTCAGCTTGTGCCCAGATGAAATTTTTTTTATTATTTTTAAAGATGACACAAGTAGGGGTGCCTGGATATATGACTGCAGTAGCAAAGAATAATTTTCATAAACAGACAAAAGTTGCAATTAGTTTAAACCTTCCTTGTCTGTTTGTATAATATTTTTGAGCAGATGGCTTTGGCAAAGAGCTCGGATTTGCACGCCCACTTGCATTTTGCAGTGATAAAATAAAGATGGAAGACATATCTTAGGTCATCCAGTCCATTGCCCTATCAGTGAAGGATTGATCCCTGCAACACATAAACCAGCAGCCAGCTCTGTGCCATATGATGCACAGTTATCCAAACAGAAGGGATCCACAGGGAAGATCACTAGGCCTATAGAGATGGGGGTGAGATACATTAAAAAACCAGAAACGTTTACATTGGTAAAGAAAAAAATATTTACTGCAGAATTAGCCTCATGGAGAGTCAATAGTCACAAGAGAGCAAGGCTTCAGTTACAAAAATTAAATGCTTTGTAAGATAGGGATTTAAAACCTCTTATAGTAATTGTTGATCTTGCCATCAGTGAGGCAGTGGCATCTCTGCCGCTTCCAACAGAAAAGGCAAAGGAATTAAATTCAGCCTCACAAAGTGAGATTTTTTGCAACCACAGTTAACTGTACAGTTTTCATGCAGCCTTCCTGATCCTGAAACATGGGCAGCTGGTAATGCTTTCACACATGGATGATGACAGACATGCATAATGGTGACTGCTCCAGATATTTCTAGAAAGTGTTTTATTCTGCTTTTTATTTACCATTTATTCAGCGCTATAGTTTGCTCTGGTTTCACTGCTGAATTCTCTTTCTTTTGTGCTGTTTGTTTCTAAAAGTTCACCCTGACAATCGTCTATGCTCAAAAGCAGGTTGGAATAACAATTTATACTGTCCCTAGCATAAAGATTTAGATTGTCCTTTTCCTTTTAGCATTTAAATACACGGCCATTCTGCAAGTCTTTTCCCAATTCATCTCCTACATAATCCATATTTAGCAGTTTTATTTACTATAAAAACCCATACAATAATTCCTGTAAAGAAAGTTGGGGAGAGGGGAAGGCAAAATTTGCATAATTCCATGCTGTGTATCAATCCACACAAGATCTTTATTTTATTTATGTATATACCTTTCTAAAAAAACCTTTCCATTTGATTTTCCTTCTCAGTTATGTACTTAGCATCTAAATATTCTAATTACTATTTGAATGATGGTAAGTAAAAAGCCCCAGTAGCCTATTGATGAGTGCTTATCACATCTCCAATTCTCATTTGTGCACTTCTAAACCCCCTTTTGAGTTTGCATTTCAGCATTTTCCTAAAAATAATGGGAGCTATAATTAGAGCCTAGTAGTAACAAGACGTGACAAACAACAGTCAAAAGAGAGCCACCGACAGCTAAAATATGGAAGTGGAGGAACATCAAGGCCATGTATCAGTGAGAACTCTTTATAAATCAGAGCAGCACAAACAGTGCTCAGATCTCTGGTAAATGTGTCTATCAGAAATGCATAGGTTAGATTGACAGATTAGATAAGTCTATTCCTTTCCATCTGAAAGGGAAAAGATACAGTGCTGGCTGCAAGAGAAGCTTTTGGCTTATTACTCAAGCAGGGAATAATTTGAAATCCTTTCTTTAAGAACAAAATGGAAAGCAGTCCTTTACATGTCTTCCATGGATTTTTTTGCACTGCAACATTACTAGCTAACAGAGATAAGTTCTGTCCAGAAAGATTACTTCTGCTTTACATTCATCTGCTTACTTATTTTTAGATTTAGCTGGACAGAGACACTGAAGCAAGGGAAGCAAATTAAAACAATAGGGGAAAAACCCTTTGTGCATGAATAAATAGCACAGAAAAGTCCATTGGCTGTATCAGTTTTCACTAGAAGCAAAATATCATTTTGCATATCCCATCCTAGCATTGCAGTGTTTTCCAACAATATGAAATAGAGTAACACCTTTCTGAGGGGGCACAAGGAAGGATGGAGGCACTTAGCATCTTGCTGAAGGCTGCTCAAATACCAAGTGCAAAACTGAGGGCAAACCTTAGAGCCAGCCTGCTCCTGATACCATGTTCTTCCACCATGCATGTTTTGCCATTCTTGAGATTAAAGAAATCTCTGTATACAAAAGAAAGTCCTGCAGATTTTGAAGCTGTTGAGCTATTTTCTACACCAAAATGTCTGCTGAAACACCCTCTCTGCTTTGGTAACCAGACTTCCACAGTATAACAAAGTTGATTACATAAAGTAGCACAAAGTCCCACTGACTGTCAAAAAGAAAGTGATGATGATAATAACAGGTACTCCTTGTTCTGTCTTCTCCAGCCCATGAAATCTCCTTTGATACTAAAAATACTAAACCACAAGTCAAAATTTAGCAAAGGAATATCCCCATTAAGGATGAAATTGCGAAGTTACACCACTCATCAGTATCTTGACCATAAAAATCGCCCAAAAGGAATCACAGAATGCTTTGGGTTAGAAGGAATCATTAGAGGTCATCTAGGCTAACCCCTTTGCAATGAGCAGGGACATCTTCAGCTAGATCAGATTGCTCAGGGCCCTAAACAACTTCACTTTGAATGTTTCCAGGGATGGAGTATTTACCATCTTTCTGGGCAACCCAGGTCAGCGTTTCACCACCCTCGGTGTAAAAAGCTTCTTCCTTCTATTCGATTTATGTCTACTCTCTTCTAATCTAAAGCCATCACCCCTTGTCCTGACAAAAATGGGCCCTGCTATGGAGTTTTTCTCCATTTTTCTTACAGGCCCCTTTAAGCACTGAACATTGTAATAAGGTCTCCACAGACCTTTCCCTTCTCCAGGCTGAACAACCCCAACTGTCAGCATTTCTTCAGAGCAGAGACATTCCAGCCCTCTGATCATTTCTGTGGCTCTCCTCTGGATCCACTTCAACAGGTTCATGTCTGTCTTGTGCTGAGGATCCCAGAGCTGGATGCTACTCCAGGCAGGATCTAAAAGCAAAGATTTAGTCTGGTTTTATTCAGGCTAAAGAAGTGATGAGTACATGACTGTAAGAATGCAGTGCTACCGAAAAATCTTGATTAGTTTTACCTTTTACTCAAGCAAGGCATACAGAATGCAATAGTACTAGTACTAATTATTAAGCCTTTTAAGTCTTTGCATTTATTCTGAACCTTCTTTATGAGCATTCCAAAGGTCTTATAGGTATTGATTTATTCAGCAACACCCTGCAGTGTAGGGATGCATTTATATTTCTGCTTCATGGGAGGGAAAACTGCTCAGAGTGCATATGGTACAGCACTTGAAAATTATAGTAAGGTAAATACCATTGAACAGCATTGCCTATGGTTGTACATTATTTCTTCTTGTTTTTTACTGACAAAAATAAATTTTAAAAATATATATTTAACCCTTTTGAAAAACAACCCAGCTTTGAAACATATAATTTAGTGGTGGAAGAGAGAGGAGACACTTAAGTACAGTAAATTGCACTTACATTCATGCAATAAGCAACAGTATCAGTATCAAACATTGTATGTAGTGCCAGCATGATAAGACATGAAACAGAAGAATAATAAATAAGAGATGACCACCAGATCAAACTTATCACCTATATCCCAGAAAGTTTTTATAGTCTTTCTGTGAAAAGATGCTAAACATGAAGGGGGTACTCTGCAAAGAACAGAACTGAGGATTACTTCTGTATGGGCTCATCCAGTATGAAAAGAAAGTTTATATAATGTACTGTTTCTTTTTGAGCATCCCAAACAGAGTGGTATTTTGCAGCATTCTGTCAATTTAATAACTGGAAGAGATCTAAGAAGGTGTAAAGTGTTACCTATGCTCAGCCCACAGCCAGGGCTGAGCTACAGCAGTTGCTCTGCCGCATGATGACCCCTCCCCATCAGAGAATGGAAACTGGGGAAAGAAGATCCATGGGTTGAAATGAAAAGGGATTTAATTAAACAGCCAAACTAATATCCATGTCAGTATAAACCATACAAAGTTATACTCAAGCCAGTGAACATATAGTGGTCACAATAAATGGGAAAGCAGCCCCTTGGAACAGAATGGTAACCAGGCCCCTCCAGAGACGGGGAGAGGCAGAAGAGGGGGGGCAGAATTATCCCAAGCAAGGCTTTCCACCATTGTAATGAGCGTGACACTTCTAATGTGGGGATACACTTGTTTTACACTTGGGTCAACTGACCTGGGTTTTGCACAGGTTTTTGCTCCCAAGTTAAGCTCCTGGCTAACTCTACACTGCTAATGGTCTGCATACCATGTGCTGGTTTGAGGCTAATTGGAATATTTTAATAGAGAAAATTATATTATAGGTTGTGAAAAGGAAACAATGGTGATGTCTACTTCACTCATAGTTTTGCTGAGAGGTATAGGAAAAGGATACAAAACAAGGATGAGACACTCAGGCACAGACATTCT
>VWYK01092720.1:3933-16282 GCA_013399775.1 Semnornis frantzii | reverse complement strand
GCCTTAAGGAGTCTGAATCACCCTTTGGGCATGCTTTTTTGATTCCTCTCTGGGCTTTGCAGAAGCTGACATCATCTAGCTCCTAAGCTTTTTTCCAGAACCACTGACCTAATGCCAGATTCCCTTTCTCCTTTATCTTCTTAAGCCACCATACAATCAGAGCTCCTTTAAACAGATTCCAGCTTAGCTAGCCCACCAGTTTACCAGAAGCTGCAAATGCCACAAACATGCATGCAGCCCTACTCTCCATGTTCTTAAATCCATGACATTTTTTAAAGATCCAAATTATGCTGCTCTTGTTTTGCATCAGTGTGATGCAAAGATGATGATGCTGCCACTGAATGCAAAAAATACAATGACATAAGGAATCAATACTATTCTATCTGCATCTTTCAGTTGTCATTAGCCTGACTGCTTTGGAGAACAGAAGGTGCCAAAGGTGTTAAGCATCTTCCTTTTACTGAAATTCATTTCATAATCATTCCATGTATCTGGGTCTATATTTCTAAAGCAGATTATTTGGATGAGGCCAGACTGACTTTTCCTTTCTCCACAGCTGAGAAAAAAAAATTAAAAATCAGTTTAACTCACATTAAAAGGGCACCTTTAATAACAAGTACTATTCCAAGACAACCTTTTGCTTCTCTTAGGCCAGCAACCAAGTAGCAACATATTAGAGAATGAATTTACTTTTTGATGAAGTACAGACCTTAAAAAGCTAAGCCGATACAAGGTTCACGACAGACAGCAAGGTCTTACATTGCAGAGAGAAACGTACAGTCTCAGAAAAAGACTGCCTGCAATGTATTGTAGAAAGACAACACTTAGAGGCATTTTGCTTTTTAATAGGCCATGCAGTTTCCTGGATCCATGTGGATACTATACTGACTACGGGATTATTTCTCCAGCAATAGTGTAGGTAGACTTGTGTTCTCTTCTCACACATGATTTAGTTGGTGCTCCTGAACCTAATGAATTTTGGCAGCAGGAATGATAATAGCAGACAATTGTTTGTCTCCAGTCACTAAATTTTGTTACAGAGTTAAAATAAACCTGTCTGCTTGACTAGTCTCATGTGTAACAAAATAAAAATAAGCCTTCACAAAGAATAATTTTCAAGCACCGTTTTACTTTTCATCTTAGGCTCACAAATGACTTTCGTGTTTTGTGATATGTCAGATATCATAATGCAAAATAAATAACAAGAGATATTCTCTGGGCATCTTGTGATGAAGAAAAAGAGCCTTCTGTTGCTTCTATTACCTCCTTCTGGTCTATTTTTTCCCCCTACACTTTTAATAGATGCTTCTTTGTAGCATGTGCATGAAACACTAATGTTATTTTAATGCTGTACCATTTTGCAGAATTTTGGAGCCCAGTCACAGCTCAGGACCCCTACTGAGCTAGATACTGTGCAGACAGAACAAAGTCAGCCCTAGCTCTGAGGACAGCCCATCCCACATTCCACCTCCCATGGCCACAAGAGACTAACGTTTTATATGTTGATGCATTCAACACATCTGCCACGAATGCAGATCACAGAGACAATGACATTGGCTGAGACATTAGAGGTTTTGCAGAAATGCCTATTGGTTGCTAAATACATCATTCAAATGTAACCATTTAAAAAAAAAAAATTTAAAAAAAAAGGCACAAAAAAAACCCCAACAAAAAACCCCCAAAACTTAAAGCTGGTGCTTGCCACAAGAGATGGATGCAAATTCAGCTTTTAAGGAAACAAAACAATGCGCAAATGGAGCAGGACATCTTAGGTCAGATATTTAAAAATTTCTTAGGAACTCATATCCTTAATTTAAAAAGTTAATTAGAACTAAACATCAAAGAACAAAGAACATCTTTGTAAGGAGGTGTAGATTCCAATTTCTTTTTTCCAGATATTACCCCTTCCATTTAAAAAAAACATGCTGCCACATATCAATCCACTACTGTTACTCCACAAGAGATAGAGAACAGTAATAATTTTGTGCTGGTTAGCCCAGCACAGTGCCTGCTCACCAGCAACATCTATATAAGAGCTGCAGATAAGAAAAACCTCTTTTATGCTCACGCAAAGGGACATTTTGAGTGGAGTCAAAGTGAAAACCAAAATCTTGTCATCCTCTGGTCCTTAGCTCTATCATCATGGCTTGACATTACATCGAAGTCTCCAAATAAAACTTCAGAGTGACACAGGACCAGTGACCTACCATTAAACATCAGTTTGTGGTTTTCCATAAAAGCGACCCTGGTCATGCTAGAAACAGCTATAGGCATCTGACTCATTAAATTTTCATTTGAATGATTTTTTTTTTCTGATCAAAATAAAATGTTATTTCTAAGTCACCCACCAAAAAAATTTTTTTTGATTAAAGCTCCATCCTGAAACTAAGCAGACTTTGTATCTTTTAAACTAGGGAATGTAACTACAGGCTGTTATTTCCCTTTTCTATGAAGTTATTTAGGCAATTAAATCTATTCTAAAAGGATCTTTTTTCTTCTATAAAACCAATAATTGTGTCCCTCAACATAGTAACAACAAAGTGGATTAATTCATTCTAGAAAGAGAAATAAAATTACTTTCTGCCTTATGGTTTTTTTTCTTTTGACCTATAGGTCAAATTAAGATAGTATTTCCTGTCAATACTTACATTTAGGTATTTAAGGGAAAAAATGTCATCAATGGCTTAAAAGCAGTTTCAAACAATGAAGGGTCCAATATCCTTACTTAAAATCCTCATAAAAGTCTCTTACTTCCCAGCCTATGACCTTCCAAGGTCCGTTCCTGAAACTGGCCTCTACATCCAATCCAGCTGATGTTAGGTTTGCAATTGTTGCTGTATGATACCTGGATTCTTTTGTAGATGAGGTTGTCCAGGGAGATTCCTGAAATCAGTGTAATGCCCTCAATTTGCCGCATGCTGTATTTTTTCAAATTGTCTGCTGGTAATTAAAATGCAGTGAAAAAGGCTGTACTTTTTAAAAGCCACTGGGGACAACTGCAGGTGTGTGATTTTTGCCTGGATGGAGCAAGATCATTGGAACTCAGATCTATATCTAGATATTTAGCCAGTGAAAATCAACAAGTCTTTGTTGATTTCTTGCAGCTGAGGGACTTGCTGTACATTTTAAAGGGCCTCAAACTACTCTTTAATTAAATATCTGTCGCATTGAAAGACACCAGGGCTACACAGCACAATGAGATCAATACATATTTTCCCACCAATTTCAATACTTCCACATATGATAAAAAATTGGAGCCACAGAAAATCCTGTGGCACATGAAGTATGTTGTGTGGGAGAAATTTGGCATATCTCCCTTAGCTGCATTAATGTAAAGTCAACTTGCACCAGTTGCATATCTGGCCCTGGAAGTTGATATGCTGTTTGATCCCTTAGCTTAGGTCAAAATCTATCACGCATTTATATAATTGCACGTGCAGAACTGCTGACTTGTAAAGAGAAAAGTATGCTTAAAAAAAATACATTAAAAGTATATTTAGGAAGCCATAAGATCACTCCTACTTATGTTTACAGAGCTTATGATAAATTTCTGATACCCCAACTACCTGTGAAGGCAAGCTAACTTTTTTCAGTTAGAAAGGCTTCCACTTAGTCTCATCTTTACAGCCAAAGATTTCAAGGACATGGTTTGTTGCTTAATTCATTTGATCCTATTGGCTAGCTGTCAACAAAAGTGACAATCCTGTATTTGTAACGTCATAAACTTCCAAGTATGATGTTGTAAACTGAGGACCATGACTTTGACTTAAGGGCAGGAGCAGATGGCTCGGGCACTTAGGATCTTGTTTTCAGGAAGCAAGACCTTGCAATCATAATACTAAAAAGTTATTTAATTGGAAAAGAAGGTAGGAAATAATTTTGCTGAAATCTCCCTATTGTTCCTTCAAGACTTCCCCTAAAAACCATAATTGATTTCTAAGTTTTGTGTGAGACTGAATATTTATTGCACTGAATGAAATATGGATTGCATGAATTCTGCTGGTGTGACATTCAACCCACTCAAATATTATGAGTTTGACAGTTTGACTCTAACTCAGTTTATTTCCCACTTGAGAGACTGGAAAGGAACAGATGGGGATGTGAGAACGGCCAGGGAGGGGAAGAGCGTGCAGCAGCTTGTGCTGCTGGGCACCAGTGTCAGCACACCTCCTTGCAGCTATTCAGGGGTTGTAACCACCAGCGAAAAGTGGTTTTCCAGACATTATTAAAGCCTCAGAAGCACATGTAACTCTTCAAGCAGGCATCGGGCAGCCCCAGAAGCTAAGAGAAGGTCTGCTGAGTACGAGCTGTGCCAAATTTAGCCTTGAAAGCAAAAGGTGACAGAGGTCAGCTTTACAGGTCTTGTAGGACACTGGCTGGCTCAAGTGATCGTCAGTGTCATCAGGCAGTCTTTCCATTAGTGCTGAGTTAATAGATAACTAGCTGCATCATCACAATATTTACTCTGCTCGTTCAAACACTTCCCCCCCCCCCTCCGTTAATAGCATCTTTCTTTTTAAAATGTTTTGTGTACCTTCAAGTCTTTTGTCTACTTACCACATTTTATCTCCTTATTACATATACTACCTAGTCACGTTTACTGAAAATGAGGAATGCTTGGCACTTTCCAGAGCCAAAATATTTTGCAAACATTAACTAATTAATAACAGATCCCTTATTTTCAGGCATGCTAGCATGCTTCAAAGCCGAGTGAAATTTTGCTAAATCATTGTCTCCCCACGTGTCCTCTGCTCTTTTGCTTGCCCATTACATGGTTCAGGAGTCTGATTATTGAGTTTGGTTATAGACAGCAAGTCTGATTCAAAGTTCTGATATGCACATGATTTCCAAAATGCCCTTATAATCCAGACTAGACTTCTAAACAAAGATCATTGTGATACATAGCTGTGCCTGAGTGCATGAGGTATGACCTTAAAATAAGCTGAATATCTTTTATCTGAAATACAACCACCCTTTTAAGAAGGCCTGGCCTCAGATAGCTCGGGCTTTGCCTAGGAATCAAAGAGGTTTTACTATTTTTTTGCATATTCCAGTGAAGACCCTGAACTGAGAGCACTCTGTATGCCAGCAAGGATACTGCAGTAACACCAGCCCTGCCTTATGCAGTGGCTCAGGCCAGGGCCTTGCATTTAACTCCTTGTCAGCTAAGAGCACTCTGACAGTTGCTCTCAAGACAGAAAATCAAGACACAAATCTTATAATTAACATCAGCTATACCCATGCTTTATAGAGCCTTATAACTGTTTAGGTTCAAAGGTGTTTGTTTTCACTGCAGAGTTTACAGAGGCTGCACCTTTATTTATCCCAGGACAGCCTTATAAATGTTTGAGTGCAAGGCTCAGTTACTGCAATTCCCTCATAGCAGGAGTTTGCCATAATTCAGCAGGTTCACAAGGCTTGCTCACAGATCTGACAGCTTGAGTGATATTGCTGCCACCTTGCTTTCCATGATTTTTGCCAGCATTTGTATCACATTCCCTTTTTTGTTTATCATCTCCCCACTGCCTTAGCATGACGCAAACTGTTGTCCTCAGAAAAGCACAGAGTGTTGCAAATGCACTTTAGAGAATATCCCTCTCTGAAATTTCTAACAGATTAAGTCAGCTGCAAGCCCTGATGCCTCTTCAAGCAGTTGGGTTTTCTCTTTTTTGGAGGGAGGGGCTTGAGGGGCTTGCGGTTTTGTTTTTGTTTTACAATTGTGGGAAGAGTGCACTGGCTCCAGAAAAAGGATGCACTGAGATCAAAGGCATGAACACTGCTTTCATTTGTATACTACAGATGAGACTACATTTAAAAATTTGCTTCCTAGAATGAGTGATGCCCTTCTAGGATGTACGATCCACTTACTGAAAAGAACAAAAAGTACAGTATGTACATATTCTTAGGTAACATTACTGAGGAAAGAACAACTAGTTTTCCTCTTTCTGGGAGGCTTGTCTGAATTCAGTAGATTGGCTCTTTTGAGTCTGCAATGTTTGCAATTCGGTCACAATTTTTTTCTACATTTTCCACCTCACTTGAGTGTTCCAAAGCTTAATATGAGAGCAAGCAGTGTGCTTTTTCTGGTCTGCAGAAACCAGTATGCCCTACTTTTCACTTTCCTTAGAAAATTTTTTCTTCAGAGAGTGCTCTGTAGCAATGCAATGAATCCTACAGCCTGCTATTTTATAGCATGCTATACTCCCAAGGTCAATTGATTAATATTCTATATTAATCATTAAACTTCTGATTAACTCTTGTCACCCCTGAAAATGTTACAGAACTTGCACAGAACAGCTGCTGCAAGGATACTCGTTGCTCTTTTTGTTCTTCATGTTATATGGAGTGGTTAGAGGTGAGCCTGAAACCACTAGAATCTACACAACAGAATGTATTTTAAGAGAACTGCAATGGCATTTAGGCACCAGTACAGAAACAGCACCTCTTCTGTGTTGTGCAGAAATTAAACCGCCTGCCTAAGAACTTACTGCTTCTAGGACTTCCAGACTAGCCCTTATAAATAGCAAACTTGTAAATACTTTGACAGCCTTCAGGGACTGCTGACCTTGAATTCCCTTCCTATGAGTATATCTAAAGATTGTGCAAGTAATCCATGTTAAGCAACTCCTATGTTTATAAAACATATAGAAATGAATAATGTAGCAAACCTGGCTTGGAAACAGCTACTGTTTTGACTATTTTACTGCTCCACAGTTGTAATACAGGATGGAGGAACATTCAACCATTAGTTCATCCTTGCCCTTTAGGAACATCACTCTTATTATTAGCTTAATGCCTTTTTGTTTGTAACCCAATGAAGCCCTCAGGCCCCCTAATCAAGTTCCTACTCCCATGCTACATGTAAAAATAGGCAAAATAGCCCAAAGTAAAGCAATTTTTCAGTATTATGGCCAGCCCCAGTTTTTGGATCTATTTGTTCCTGGTCCTTGGAGCTGTTTGTCTATCTTAAATGTCAAAGAATCAGACTCTCATGAATGCTCCTGACTTTGGGAATTCCCAGCTGCCGCTCAGATGTCTTCAGCCGAGGAGAAGGGAATGATTCAGTAAAAGAGTTGTGACTGAGGTGCATTTTCTTGATTTAAAGAGAACATAGCATTAAGCAACCTCTTGGGTTTCTTGACAAATGCCAGGGGCTGGATCAGAGACAAGAAACCCTAGGTTTCAGAGCTCGCACTGATATCTGTGCCTCTTTCCAAACTCACATCAAATATTTCTGTTACTGATTAGAAAAAAACAGAAGCAAATTTACCCACACATTTCCACCCAAACTGTTAATTCTGGTTGTCGACATACTTCAGATATTTCTCTTTACCTTAAATATTATTACCAAGGCACTGATGTAAACTGGCACATTTCCATTCATAGTGGCAAAGAATTTAGTAATTTATTTTATGGATGCTGTTAAATGGAAAGTACTACATTAGTCTGTTTTGTCAACTGAGCACTGGATTGCCCTGGTGAGGTATTTTTAACTATTTTTCCAGGCTAACTATATAGTTTAATAGGAAACTAAACTATATAGTTTAATAGGAAAATGTAAAATATTAGTATTAAGGTAATTATTAATTATACTCTTCTTGGGCTTGCATTTAAATATGCTTAATATTCTCTCTATATAATTTAACACTTCTTGTCCTGTGTTTAGAGTTAACTGATACAAGAATAACATTTAAAGTAGAAATGGTGAAAAGAAATATGCTTATTTATAATATTGAAAGAAGTACTATTTACTAATAGAAAAGTATAGATTTGCAGTGCATTGCTTATTGACTTAAGGCCCTTTTAGGGGGTTTACAATAAAAAACAGGTCTGGGATGGAAAGCATCAGAACACGAGCACTCTGATATTCATGGCAAGGCTCCTGTCCCTGAGCTGTCTGAACTGCATGGTACAGTAGGCCCAGTTCAGCCCTTACAGCTCTTTCCTTCCCACAGAAGCCAGGCAGTGGGTTTCCAGACCCAGGCTGAACATGTAACCAGATACAGCTGAAATTACCCACAGGCTCCTCAATTCAGCTGTTAACCATGCAGGATTGTTATTCTACTCCAAATCACTACAACTATTGTTGCCACAACAAAATACAAGATGAGAAAAGAAGAGCAGCTCCTCAATAAAATAGCTTCACCACGGACTGAATGATACTTGAAAGAATAATAAGTCTCTGGCACACAGTTAAAACCTAGTTTGCCCAGTGGCAGAACTGCAGTCCTGAACTGCCAGAGGTAAATGATGGGAAAAAGAGGGTGCTATAAAGGCGCTTATGTACAGTAATACTTTACATAGTAAGTCTGCAAAGATAAACTTTCATCTTCCACTTGTATTTCAGATGCAGAGAGACTGAGCTTCAGTGACACTTTGCTTTGGAGGTGAAAGCAATATGCAGAAGAACAAAATTTATCAGCCTAGGTGCAGCCTAAAACATTACCAAATTTACTGAAACATCAGGAAATGCAAGAACACACTCCTTAAATGCCCTGAGCTAAATTTTACCACTTTGGTTCTGGAGAACTTCCTATCAGGGAGGACCACTATTCAAAGATTTTGAAGAGAAACTGCAAAAAGTCAGTTTCTTTGTTAATAATTCTGTGGGGTTTTTTTAATCAAGTGATGAAAAAAGATTGGGACTCTCAGTCTCCATCAGATGCTACAGGGATGGCGGAAGAGGTTATCACTGCCAGTTGCCTGCCTCAGAGGCTACTGCCACTGTTGCTGGTTAGAACAGAAAAACATGCATCACGTCTGCACCTCTGCCACCAGAGTTCATAACACAGCATATTAACTTAAATTGCAAGTTCTGTCACTTTAACTTGCTAGACTTTAAATTACACAGCAGAAACTGTGGTGTATACAGCTTGTCCCCTGGCCTCTGCTGGGAGAGCAGGGCAGCCACCCAGCTGAGACCCCAGCAAAACTCATACAGATTCTGATGCAGTCTTAGCATTCTGATTTTTGAAGGATGTGTACATATACCATACCCTTCCACCAATTATTTATGGGACTCTCTCTGAATGCCTCTGCAATGCTTTCTTACCAGTGTTGAATTTAATCAGAGCTGGTAGGGATTTCCTACCTGAAAATATTTTTCACTGCTTACTACTGATGCCTTAGATTTGAAGATTCCTCTGAAACAGAACTGTAAGCAGGAAAAGGGTAATTAACTGTCTGAAGAGTAAACGTGTTTTGAGTTGGAGACTATTGCAGGGGAGAAAGCAGACATGATTTTGTCAGATGGGCTGGATTTGATGCATACATTTTTTATGGCTGTGATTCAGAAGATGGCCAATATTTCATATTGTGAAGGATCTTGTAGCAGAGGAGGATTGCTGCTAGCCCAAATTCAACATTAACCCAAAGCAGAGGGAAAGACAAGAATAACCGCTGGTCTCCTTCAGCATTTTCCTTTAATCAGGCAAACCCTCACAGGATTTTGTGATGACGCTGTCTGTTCCATGCCCTCCATCTGCAAGGAGGCTCAGCAGCAGACAGAGCCTCCTCACTCCTCCCAGCCGACGCACCCGCAGGTCTCCTGGGCTTCCTATGTTTCACCGTAGAAGCCTTTGTTCCTCCAGCATCGGCAGGCATGCTTTGCCATCCTGTCAGCACCACCACAGCCATTTCGATAATGTATGAGCAAGGCTCATGCCCTACATTTTTACGGTTCTGAATCAGATAAAAATTAGATGTTTCTTAGGTCCTGCTGTGCATTCACTACGGCACTGTCAGAATAATTCTGTTTGTGGTGAGTTTTTAAGTGGACATTTCACTGTACATTCAAGAGTAGGTGCTGTGACTCTGGAGAGCAGCCATCCAATTAGGCACAACAAAGCATGTAATTTCCATTCTGAGACTACAAGCAAATCCTTTAATTAAAGGAGTGTTACGTACTTTAGTGGTTCCTTCTGGAACCACAGGATCCTCCTGAGGACACAGATGCCCTGCTCCAATTTTCCCAGCCCAGTTCCAGGATCTCCTCTTTCTAGCCAACATGAACATGACAGGGTGGCTCTTGGCTCATTCACATTAAGGGTCTGACCTGATAATTGAGAGTCATTCAAGGACACAACTACAGCATCTTGTCTGTGCTTTCCCTGGTGACATCATGGTGGCCAGTATGCAAAAGTGGAGTAGATGAAGCAGAGCTCTTGTCCTCGAAGATTTGTCATGCCCGATGCAATTTGCTTCATAGTAGGTCATTTCCATCCATCTGTTGCTCCCATTCCCTACCTTTACTGCACCCAAAGGCAAGTGTAACACACCATGGAGCCCATCCTATGTACATCAAGTATGCCTGCTTTCATGTAGGGCCAAGCCAAAGCTGCAAAAGGAATCTTAAATGAGATCCTGGGCAGAGCTGATGCAGCAGATGTTTGCACAGCTGATGTTTCATACACAGTCCTGAGATGAGGCTCAAGCCCCCTTAGACTTCTCTGGGGAGGGAGCCTGCCCCACGCTGTTCTCGAGTGCAGCCCTAGCCTCCCTGGGAAGTCCAGCTCTTCCTGAACATAGTGCCACCTAACAAGCTCTGCCCCCCCCAGATTTGCAGAGCAAGCTGGAGTCATCACAGGCAATAACATGTCATCCAAGCCTTGAAATAGGACTAACCTGCAGATACAAAGCTTTCTGGCATACCTATTAATGAGAAAGACAGCGACGTTTATCCATTCAGAAAGAAAACTGATTTTGAAATGTTTGGGTTTTTCCCCACACCAATTGCATGTACCATCCTGGCTTCAGAATATATGCAACCAAAATTTATTTTCAAGCAATGGCATAAATGAGGCCATTGAGTTATTTTAGATATTATTATACAGTTATGGGTTTTGTACCACATGAACCTTGATTTTTCCCTTTCCATTTTTTTCTCTTTAACACAATTTAGCAATGCTGCTACTCTGCAGATGGCTATAAAAACTAGTCAGGAAAAAACATTTGAGGACTTTTTAACCTTCAAAAAATATTCTGTAACTTTCTTTTGTAAAACTTTTCTGCATATTTAAATGTATTGGCAGGTCCTCTTAATATTCAAATTCCTACTTAAAATAGTAAAAATATTTTGACAGATTTCTGGGAGTAGTCAACCCTGTTAGTTTCCACTTAAGGTGCAATTATTCAGGAATATTATAGATCATTATGTGGCTTTGGGGAAAAATCAGTACGACTTAAGTGCCCATTAGTGAAAGTGAAATGGTAGTAAGACACCCAGGAAAGCACATGTGGTATTCCCATGAATATCAAATTAATTCATTATGATAGCACTGGTAAAGTGTTAAACTATTTCCTATTTAATGACACAAGATTTATTTTCCAAGGCTGGAATATAAACACTGCCCAGCAATATTGTAAGAAAGGGTTTGTCATGGAGAATTTTATATAAGAGGTGGCCTTTGATGTCTATATAATGGTGCTGATGGTTGCTTATTTCTTCTGTCTCATTTTCTCCTAACTCTCCAGTTAGACAAGCTCTCCTGTGCTGCTTGGATAACAACTTATGCAACATTGAGGTTTTCCCTTCCCATTCTGCCTGGATGCAAAGCAAGGCAACTCTCCTTTTGAAGTAAGATGTCCCCTGTTCGGAGGTCTGTGAGAACACACATACTTCAGTACACAAAATAAAGATACTTAGCCCAGCAAGAGCCAGGGAAGTAACCGCCATGTTGCAAAGCACATGCCGCACCCTTTCTTTCCTGTTCAGCTCAATACATTGAGAAGACAAACAGGAGACATTATACCAAGTGATTCCAATTGCCATGAGCAGCCAAGCCATTGACACTCCAGCCCTTCAAGCAGATGACCTTCTGCCCCATCCTAGCCTTTAAACAGGACTTGTACAACTGGCAAAGCCTTTTGTGGGCCATGGGAATTTGATGCATTCACATGGCACAGCACCACAGCACCTTTATTACTTTTGGTCCTAATGAGCCAGAGGTTATTCTTAAAATGTCCAGAGTTTCTGACCAGATCTATTCACATGCCTTACAGCCATAGACTGGACAGAGGTTATGTCACATTTGAGTAACCAGGAATGTAACATTTTGTGGCATCTCTGCTATATTGTTGTATCTAACCATAATGGACAGATGAACAGGCAATAGATAAAATCCACGTCTTAGGCCAGGGTAGGATATATGTGCTCAAAGGGGCCATACCATGGGAAAAGAGTAAAGAAATCTGGACATTNGACTTCCTGACATGCAATGGGTTTCAGTCTTGATCTTCTGGCTCTTGTTCTTCTTGATCTTCATCCTGCTTCCTGATAGACAGGAAAACTACAGTGTGTACCTCCTCTCTCTGAAGGTACCTTTGTTCCTTCTGAAATTTTCCCTAAAGG
>VWYK01092717.1:5880-19036 GCA_013399775.1 Semnornis frantzii | reverse complement strand
TCACCAACAAAGATGTTAAACAATTTTGCTCCTTTTGCCAGCCCCAGGGGACTATTTGCAGCAGCATATGGGCTCCTGCAGCCTGGTTCTGTCAGATCCTGGGGGCCTGTCCTGGATTTGGCGGGAGGAGCTGAAGTGAGGAGCAGAGGCAGCTCCCCCCTTTTGCTGCTGATCTCTGTGATGTGCTTTATAAATGGAAATGTGCAGCCTCTTAACTGGGCCACCTTTGTAGGGCAGGCCCAGTGGGGAAGCAGCCCTGCTCTGGAGATGGGGTGCCTGGGTGACTGGTGGTGACTGGCAAGGGACAGGACAGCACCATTAAAACCCTCCACAGAGCAGCCTGCAGCTGCCCTGGTTAGCAGCCATGGCCTCTTGCCCAGCGAATGCCTTTCCTCTGTCCTGCCTCACAGCTGCTCCCTTTCCCTGTGGCCTGATAACTCCTGGGGAGGCACCGAGTCAGGTACCAAAGGTTGTTTAGCCAAGCTCAGGACGGGTGTTTGTGCCTCCCTCGTGCCCTTTGCCCTGCTGTTGGGCAGCGCCTCGCTGCCAGCTGCACCAGGGCAACCATGGAGCCAGCCACAGCATGGGTGCAGGGTTTGGGGTGCAGTGTGGAGCTCCCCACTCACCCCGCAGACCTGCTGTTGAGAATCACAGAATCACAGAATGTCAGAGGCTGGAAGGGACCTCGAAAGCTCATCCAGTCCAACCCCCCTACCAGAACAGGATTACCCAGAGCAGATCACACAGGAACACATCCAGGCAGGTTTTTAATATCTCCAGAGAGGGAGACTCCCCACCCCCTCTGGGCAGCCTGTTTCAGGGTTCTGTCACCCTCACAGGGCAAATAATCCTCCTCATGCTTAAATGAAACTTCCTATGCCTCAGCTTCACCCATTGCCCCTTGTGCTGTCATTGGGCATCACCCAGCAGAGCCTGGCTCCAGCCTCCTGGCACTCACCCTGCACATCTTTATCAACATTGATGAGGGCACCTCTCAGTCTCCTCCAAGCAGCACAGCCTCATCTTCCTCAGTCTCTTCTCGTAACATAGATCTTGCATCATCTTTGTGGCTCTGTGCTGGACTCTCTCCAGCAGTTCTAGGTCCCTCTTGAACTGAGGGGCCCAGAACTGGACACAGTACTCCAGATGCAGCCTCACCAGGGCAGAGCAGAGGGGCAGGAGAACCTCTCTCGACCTACTCACTACACCCCTTCTAATCCACCCCAGAATGGCATTGTCCCTCCTGGCCACCAGAGCACATTGCTGGCTCATGGCCACCCTCCCATCAACTAGAACCCCCAGATCCTTTTTCTCTTCACTACCTTCTGACAGGCCAGTCCTCAACCGGTACTGATCGCCCTGGGGTTGTTCTCTCCCAGTGCCAGACTCTACCCTTGCCCTTGTTGAATTTCATTCCATTTCTCCTTGCCCAACCCTCCAGCCTGTCCAAGTCTCGCTGAATGGCAGCGCAGCCTTCTGGTGTGGCAGCCACTCTGCCCAGGAGGAGGCCCTGCTTGTGTCCACCAGCACCTCCAGCCTGTGTGCAGGGCACCCGGCCGGGCTGGCTCCCAGGCTGCCTGCCCCCCCGCCCCACAAACCCTGCTGCATACACGGGTGGTGCCTCCTGAGCACGGCGCTGGCCCCTGCGGTGCTCTTCTGCTGCCGACCAAGGACAACGCCACAGGGTAACGGCAGGGTTTGCTCCTGGTGAGACCACATTCCTGCCTCATGATCCATAGCCAACCTCAGGAGCCAGTCCTTGCCTGCTGGAGAGGCACGGCAGCGACGCGGGAGAGGGAGGAAGAGGAGGGGGAGGAAGGCACTGACCCCATGCTAGGATTGGGAGTCACGGAAGGGCCGAAGGAGCTTCAGATGCAGTTGTTGGTGCCCAAGCGGTCAGGGTGTTCTCAGGCTGNAAACCACACGCCCAGCGCCGTGACACACCAGTGCACAACGTGACACACACCCCCCCATCACTTCCTTCCCGTGGCCCCAGGAGCGGGTCACCTCCCTGCTCGAGGGGAGGAAGGGAAACGACACTCCCCTGCCCACCTTTTTCCTGAACCAGCCTGGGGAGGGGGCCTCAGTGCAGGACCCTTCTTTGACAGCAAGGGGCAGGAGCAGGAGCAATCTCTGCTGACATTCAGGGTCTGCCTTCTGCCGCGCCAGGCCCCTGGCAGCCAGCAGAGAGGAGCTGACCCAGTTGTGTCAGCCTGTGATGGGAGCGGGGTGGCAGCAGGGACAGGCAGGGGGGGAATTGCTCACTGGGGTGAATTTGGATTCGTGCATTTCCAGCTCGGGCAGGCAGGAGCGTCAGGGCCATCCCTTGCAGCAAGGGTGAAGGCACCCTGGTGCTGGCACCACCTTCGGCACCGGGTCAGTAACTGTAACCATAAAGCAGGGACCTTGTCACTGAAGGCAGCCGAGCACCTCTGGCCTGGAGGGGCTGCTCCTCGTGGTTATAGTGGGAGGGGGCTCCAACCAGTGCAGCTGGATCTTGGGCACTTCCATGAACTTAAGGTAGAGAGAAGGGTAACGATGCTGGTGAGGAGTTTGGGAAGCATGGCTTGTGAGCCTTCTATGAGGGAGCTGGCATTGGTTAACCTGAAGAAGAGGAGGCTTAGAGGAGACCTCACTGCTCTCTCTACAACTCCCTGAAAGGGATTGGAGTGAGGCTGGTGTCAGCCTCTTCTTACCGAGCAACTAGCGACAGCACAAGAGGTAATGGCCTCAAGCCGCAGCTTAGGTTGGGTATTAGGAAAAAAATTCTTTGCTGCAAGAGTGGTCAGGGATTGGCACAGGCTGCCCAGGGAGGTGATGGAGTCCCCACCCCTGGAGGTGTTCAAGAAACCTGTGGCCATGGCAGATGGGGACACAGTTTGATAACCCCGGCGGTGTTAGGTTGATGGTTGGACTGGATGATCTTAGAGGGCTTTTCCAGCCTTAACGACCGTGTGCCCGCTGCCAGCCTGGCAAACCCACAGAGCCTGTGGTGCTCATCTCTCAGACATCCCTGGTTAGCAGGCACCAGCTGCGGTGCAGGAAAAGCAGCCATGGGCGGAGAGAAGCCGAATGCAAGCAAGCTCATGCGTGGGGCCCAGCGCAGTGACCTTGCCGTGACAGCCCTGAGCATTTGCCACCCTGAAACCAATGCAAACCGCTTGTGATGATTCAATTACAGCTCTGGTTTGGAACTGCAATTTCTGCTCCCTCTGTAGGTTAATTAGTAGCACAGCCCCGGGGCTCTCTGTGGCAAAGGGTTTGCAGCAAAAGGGCATTAAAATTCATCTGCCTGCCATTAAGGAGCTGCAAGGTGCTTCTCCAGGTGCTGCCCTCCTTGCAGTTCTTAGGTGCCTGGCTGAGAGGAGAGAAGTAAACACTCAGAGGTGGGGCAGAGCTGGTTTGTGGCCTGGAAATCCCTGGCCTGAAACCCTGAGCTGCTGCAGGCTTGCTGGGGGATGCTGTTGGCATCCCTCCTGCTCCTCGTGCCCCTTGTCAGCTTGTATCGTGCTGCTGTGGTTGGATTCCAGATGCTTTGCTGAGGAGGGTGTGGGGCAGGGTCACCTGGGAAGCCAAGGGGGAGCATCAGAGCTGCCTCTCTTGCCCTTAGACCTTTCCGGTTGCTTTTGAAGGTCATTTTCCAGCCATAAGAAAAGAACTGAAACCAGAAGCAGACAGCTCCTATCTCCAGCCTATAGGGACCCGAGTAACAAGCAGTAGGGCAAGAGGAAAGAGCCTCAGGTCGTGCCAGGGGAGGTTTAGATTGGACATGAAGAACAATTTCTTCCCCAAAAGGTTTATCAAGCCCTGGAACAGGCTACCCAGGGCAGTAGTGGAGTCCCCATCCCTGGAGGGACTGAAAAGCCATGAAGACGTGCTGGGGGACATGCCTTAGCAGTGGCCTGGCAGGGTTGGATTAATGGTTGGACTGGATGATCTTCAAGATCTCTTCCAACCAAATCAATTCTGTGCTGCTGTGATCCTTTGCCCTAGACCTCTGTGAGTGCCCCAGGAGACACTCAGCAGCCCACTGAGCAGTTTAGGTGCCCATGGGGAGAGGCTCAGCACAGCGATCAGCTTATGGACAGACAAGGAGATGGGAAGGCAAAAGCCTTCCCTCCCTGGCTTGTCCCTTTGGGTCAGCTGTGCCCTGGGCTGCTGTGGGCCCTGCTTACAGCCTCTGCCTCTCTGCCTCCCTGCAGGTACATCGAGAGGAAAGCATTCCTGGAGCGCGTGGATCACAGGCAGTTTGAAATTGAACGCGACATCAGACTGAGCAGGATGAAACCCTGACGTGCCAGGGGCAACCTGCTCCCTTCTGTGCCCAAGAGCTGGCTGGGGGCTGCCAGCAAGCACAGAAAGCCATTCTCTACTCAAGACTCAGCCTGTATGTCTCGACCTGCAGGCTATTCCTTTTACTGTAATAGTTTGGGGTGGGTATTTGTTGTGGGCAGGGGACTCTTTGAGGGTTAAATGGCTCAGTAGGTGACAGCAGCCATCGAGTTCGATTCTGGCAGGCAGCTTTCCAAGTAGAAGAGACGGTGGCACCCATCCTTTGCCAGTGCTGGGTGATCAGTACCAAGGCTGGGAGGGTGCTGGAGCCTGGGGTGAGGCTCAGCTTGGTGGCTGCTGTGGGCTGGAACCCTTCTCCCTTCTCCGCGCTCTCCGTCAGCCCTGCAGCACTCCCTGCCCCTCTGCGCCGTGCTCTTGCCCAGACAAAGCCCAACTGTCTGTACTTGTTTGTGGGGTCTGATGATGCTGGGGGGAGGTTTTCAACAAGCTAATGAAGAAATCCTTCCTTGTTCATGCTGTCAAGAGGTCGGGAGCAGCTGCAGCAGGCAGGATGGGCCAGGATCTGAGCGTTCACATGAATAAAGTATTCCATCCCCACTCTTGCGTGCTGGCAGCCTGGTTCATGTGGGAAGCAGAGGACAAGGGAGCGAAGGGTCCATAACCACAGTATGGAGTGGCTGACTGTGAGCATGAAAACCCTGCTCAGAGGTGCCCAGTGTCTGACCTTGATGGCAGCCTAAGGGTCGGGGCAATGCTTTCCTTCTGCACTACTGGGGCTGGCACGGGCTTAAAGCCAGAACTGGAGATGTGGTCCTCCTGTAATCCCTCTACTCTGCCCTGGTGAGACCTTCTCTTGAGTACTGCATTCAGTTTTGGGCTCCCCAGTTGAAGAGGGACGGGGATCTGCTGGAGAAGGTCCAGCAGAGGGCTATGAGGATGATTAGGGAACTGGAGCACTGCCTGATGAGGAGAGGCTGAGGGACCTGGGGCTGCTTAGTCTGGAGAAGAGAAGACTGAGAGGGGAGTTACTAAATGTCTATAAATATCTGAGGGCTGGGGGTCGGGAGTGGGGGGACAGGCTCTGCTCACTTGTTCCCTGGGATAGGACAAGGAGCAATGGATGGAAGCTGCAGCACAGGAGGTTCCAGCTCAACACAAGGAGGAACTTCTTTACTGTAAGGGTCCCAGAGCACTGTCACAGGCTGCCCAGAGAGGTTGTGGAGTCTCCTCCTCTGGAGACTTTCAAGGCCTGTCTGGATGTGTTCCTGTGTACCCTGAGCTAGATTGTCTGGTCCTGCTGTGGCAGAGGGGTTGGACTGGCTGATCTCTTTGGGTCCCTTCCAACCCCTGACATCCTGTGATCCTGTGATCCTGCAGCGGTACTGCTGGAGCAAGGGAACCCCCCCAAGGCCATGCAAGGACATTCAGCAAGTGAAGCTGCCTGGGAGGGCAGACCGAGGCTGCTCGGTGTGGAGCAAGCAGCTGGAGCTGGAGGCTAGCAACACACCATCATCTGGGCTATCCCTTCTGGCCCGGTGCTGGGCTGGGCAGCTCTCAGCATTTGGGCAGTGCTCATCCTCAGAGCAGAGGTGCTGCTCGCTGGCCTTCCTCCACGAGGTGCTCTGGTGGGAGGGAAGCAGCAGGAGCCTCATCCTTCCTGCTGACCGGGCGAGCAATGCCACCGCTGCCGCTGGCCCCTTGCCCCTGGCTCAGCTCTGGCCTCACGTGTCAGCTGCTGAGTCAGCCCTTGCTGTGTGCCAGCCCTTGCTGTGTGCCAGCCCTTGCTCTGTCAGCCCTTGCTCTGGGGACGGATGAGAACAAAACACCACGTGCTCAGGGGAACCGCAGCCTTGGGCAGCCGGTTATGGACAGACTCTGCTGCTGTGGACCTGCTTGAACAAGCCCGAAGTGGGACAGAAACAAAACCAAGGTGGGGGAGTGCTGACACCTTTTCATTTCCAAATGCTTCCAAGCCAGTTGCTCCTTTGCTTTTGCTTGCAAAAATAGTCCCTGCCCAGGGGAGGCTGTGGGGAGGTTTCAGCTCTGGACATCTGGTTGACAAGGAGCAGCCCTGGGCTAGACCTTGAAGGGAGCTTCTGCAGTAGCTGGGCTGCTGTCCTGCTTGGGAGGGTGGCGCAGGAGCAGCTCTGGCCCCTCTCTCCTCCTCATGCTATGGGAAGGCAATCAGGTCCTGCCCTGCTTCCAGGGTCACTCCCAGCAGGGACTGCAAGGCAACCCGAGCTTGTTTTGCAGCAGATCCTCACTGATGGTGAGATGCAGATTGGCCAGGGGGGCTCGAGTGGGGCTGTAAGCTTGGAGTGGGCAGCAGGGAAATTATTTACCTTCTGCTGGGGCTGGGGAGAAGGAGAGGAGGAGATACTGGGTCATCTTCTCTGCCCTGTGTCCCCTCCTGACTGTGATTCTGGAGTTTCACATGCTGGATGGAGGTGGGGCTGAGTCCTGTCATCCCCTCACGGGCTGGGTCCCCACAGTCTGGGCTCCCCTGGGACTGCTAACTGAAATCTTTGTTCCTGCTGGGGCCTGTCCTTGTAAGGCCTCTAGTGTGGTTGCATTTTGGGACTCAGGAGCATCTTGGCATGAAAGTGGGTTAGAAATGGAACATAATTGTGTGTGCTGTATTGTGAGCAAGACCTGGATGGAAATGCCGCAGAGGACTCTTTCAAAGTTCCTGAAGGGCAGAGGCATCAACCCCTGCCCTACTCTTACAAGGCTTAAAGAGCTCCAGGCTGTGTCCAGAGAGGGGCAGGCAGCAGCAGCAGGCTCTGGATGGCTTTGAGGGGTGGTTCTGGGCTTGCACACACACATTGTGTGTTGGTGGGATCTGGCCAACACAGGCTCCACTGGTTCCTGGTTTATAAGATCCTGTCTGCCAGCTCCAGCTCTCCAGCTTCTCTTCTCTGTTTTTTTTCTTTCCCTTCAGCTGAGCAAACGTGGAAAATTTTGAAATCCTGGAAGCAACTCAACCTGCTGGATGAGTGCAGTTTGACAGTGGTGGCCCAGAGCCTCTGCTCCCCTCTCTGCTGGGCTCCCCAGTGCCTGGCAGCATAGCATGCCCATCTTGGCTCAAGGATGCCAGGATGTGGTGTCAGGTCCTGGCCCAGCAAGCTGGGACGGGCTCAGTGGGATGGCTGGAGGCAGTCTCCAGCCTGAGGACAATTCCTGGCTTCCTCCGAGCACGCTCCCAAGTGTCCCACGTTTTTGCTTGGTTGGATCATGTATTCCTTGCCTCTCATTCCTGAAGATGAGGAGTGATTTACAGAGCTCCAGGAAACACAGCTTGGCTGCTTAGGAAGGAAAGAAAGCAAGGCCAAACCCCACTCTTCCTTGCTATTCCCCTTGCCCAGCCACCCTCCCATGAACCAGGGTGGCCCTGATACCTGCCAGCCCTCACCATCCTCCCCAGGCCCTGAGCTTTCACAGGATGCATTGGGCTGGAAAGGACTCTCGAAGGTCATCTTGTCCAACCCCCCTGCAGGCAGCGGGGACACCTCCAACTCCATCAGCTTGCTCAGGGCCACATCAAGTCTGATCTTTCATGTCTCCAGGGATGGGGTCTCAACCAGAGGAGATGCGAGTCTCTCTTTTGGGATGTTCCCACCTTCAGCTGCCTTCTCTGGGAAGCTCGCATGTCCTCCGTGGGTTGGGATCCACCCAGGGCATTTGCCTGCGATCATTTGGGCCCTGCACGGAGTGCCCCCATGGCCCGATCATCACCTCACCCAAGGAGCTCCCCCTTCCCTGGCTGCCTGAAGGGGCCCCTTGTATGGCTGGGACCCGAACAAGGCAGCGATTGTGTCCCTGTGCCCTGACGGCCGTCGGGGCTGCCACGGTGGCGGCGGCGCTCCCCAGCTGCGGTAAAACCAGCTGCGGCCACCCCCTGCCCGCGGCTCGCCCTCACCCAGCTCCCTGGTGGGGTGGGGTGTGTGGGAGGGTGCATGCAGGGCTGCTGCTGGAGCCGTGGGTGGGGAGGTGCCACCCTCCATCCAAAGCTGCTCTGGTGACAGGGATGAGGAAGTTCATGTCCAGCTCTCGGTGTGGGAGGGGTTTGAGAGATGGCTTCATCCCATGGGAACTCACCAGGTCATCCTAAGGATCACGATGGGATTCAGGCTGGCTAAGCCATCAAGGGGCAACGTTGAAGACATCCCTACTGACTGCAGGGGAGGTTGAACTAGGTGACCTTTAAAGGTTCCTTCTAACCCAAAGCATTCCATGACTCTGATTCTAAAGCAGGGTGGTTGGTGTGCCATGCTGGAGCTGGCAGGCAGGAGGAGGCAGCAGAGCATGAGACTGGCCCCAGGAGGGGCTGATGTCCAGGAGTGATGTTGGTTTCAGCCTCTTTCCCTCCCAACGATGTCCCACCCAGCAGCTGAGTGAGGCTACCGCCTGCAGTAGCTAGTAACTGGGCAGCTCCTGGGTCTCTCACCCATCTGAACAAGAGTCACCCCCTGGGGTATCCCCCAAACGCTGTTTGAAGTCCATTCAGCAGTGGTGGCACAGCCAGCAAGCCCCGGATGGGGGCGAGGATCAGCACCAGCCCTCTCTGGGGGCTGAATGGGGAGAGGAACAGAGCCTCTACTGTTGGGGCAGCCTGAGGCCCATGCTCCTCCTCAGCTTTTCTGGAGACAAGGGGGTGCCCCACCATCCTGCCCTCTGGAAAGCTGAGCAGGCTCCCCACCACCACCATCCTGCTNTCCTGCTCTCTGGAAAGCTGAGCAGGCTCCCTCCACACCATCCTGCTCTCTGGAAAGCTGAGCAGGCTCCCCCCCACCATCTCTCTGCAGCTGAAAACCAAGCCAGCATCACGGCAAGGCATGGGGATAAATCCTTGTTGTGATCCTGTTGGGTCCCGTGATATTACAAGGCAAGAGAAATGTCCTCATTATTTCCAGAATATTGAAGTCTAATAAATCCCCTCCTGCCTTACAGGATTTATTTCTCCCTTCATTGCTAGGAGACTCAGTGCCGTGTAATCCTATTGCTGCTCCAGGCAGCTTTCCTGAGCATGGCCCTGCTGGGGCTGCAGGCAGGTGCCGCAGACAGGAGCTGCTGGTCCCACTGGGAATGGTTCCAGCCACCCAGAGTGTTCCAGTGACAGCCCATTTCCCAGAATGTCCTGCTGTCCTGGAGCCGTGGCCCAGTATAGGCACCAGTCTTTCTCCAGTGGTGAGCAGTGACAGCACAAGGGGTAACAGGCACCAACTGGAACATCAGAAGTGCCATCTAAACATGAGGAGGAACTGCTTCACTGTAAGGGTGCTGGAGCCCTGGAGCAGGCTGCTTAGAGAGGTGGTAGAGCCTCCATCTCTGGAGACATTGCAAACCCAGCTGGCTGTGTTGCTCTGTGACCTTCTTGAGGTTGTCGTGCCTTGGCAGAGGAGTTGGACTGGACGATCTTTAGCAGTCCTGCCAGTCTGGGATTCTGTGATGTGGTTTTACCAAAACACGTCCCACTTTGGGGCATGGCTGGACCAATGGAGCATTAATCAGCAATTAACCAATCGACGTGGCATGGCACGGCACAGCCTCCTCCCCCATCCCATGCATACCCAATGCACTCCTCAAACCTCCAGTCTGGGCTATTTCAACACCTTCCCATGCCCAAGAGCCAGTGGGCAAAGCCAGTAAGAGCCCAGCCGGGCACAGAGAGCTCCCACAGCCGCGGCGGCAGCCTGCCGGGTACAGAGCTGTCCGTGCCTGGCTCGCCGGGCACTGGGGACTCTCCCAAAGGCAATGATGGACACAGGAATATGGCTGCAAATTTTTGCTGCCAAAGTGTTTTTCATAGCAACCGTTGCTGCGGCAACCTGCATGCCCAGCAGCAGCCATCCCAAAGCCACCTATCACCCAGCCCTGCCTCCAGCAGAGCCGGGCGAAGAACCACAGTGTGAGACCCTCATCGTACCCCCCCCCATCAGTGGCACAGGGTTGCTCTGGCTGCGCCAACCCGGTTCTGAGCATCCCTAGCGCCTCAGGGTCCCTGTAACGCTCCGCTTTTGATCTCCTCGGCAGTTCATTCTTTTAGAGGTGGGAGAAGCTGAAGGGAGACCTGTTGGTGCCTGTCACCCCCCGCCCGGAGCGCTGGGTGGTGGGAGCAGGGGGCGGGGTGTGTGTTCAGGAGCTGCTGCCAACCAGATGCAAGCAGCAGATTTGGCTCCAGTGCACTGCAAAATGGTGGGATCGAGCAGGAAGGCTTTGATCTGAGGGGGAAATTCAAATCCCTGCTGCTTTCAAGTACCAAAGCAGAGAGTTTGTGGCCTCAAGTCACAAAATGGCACGTTCATCCTGGGGATAACCTGGGGATGCCAGGACAGCAAGGCCGGGGCTCGGGGTCTCTGCGGCAAACCTTGTGGCCTTGTGGGATCGGCTGCGGTGGCAGGAGAGGGGCCAGGGAGCTCGGAGTGACAGGCGTGGCCATGGGGCTCAGCCCCTGCGCTGTCACCGCTGTCACCACAGCAAAAGGAAACTGCGGTCTTCCGGCTGGGCCTGCCGAGGCGGCTGCGGTCTGTGGGTGCAACCACAGCTCTCCTGCTGTGCCTCAGTTTCCCCATTTGCCCGGGATGAGAGCCTGCCACTTGAGCAGGAGCTGTGCGAGGAGGCCACCACTGCTGGGGAATGGTGGTAGTGGTGGTCCTCGGGGAGAAGAATGAGCTCTGCTTTTGGGGGAAGGGCACATGATTGCAATCCATCAGCTTGCACCTGTGCCCACGTGGCTGCCAGAGATCGGCTCCCTGCATTCTTGATGGGCACTCCCATGTCACCTCCCTCTGCTCTGTGAGCAGGGTGCTCAGAGCCCCAAACAATGGGTTCAGAAGTGGGGGACCTGGGTCAGGATCTCGCCACTCTCAGTGTCAAACATTTCTTCCTTCTCTGAAGTCTGAATCTTCCTCTTAAAACTCACCCCCCCTTGCCCTGTCCCAACAGGCCCTGCTCAAAACTCTGTCTCCAGCTTTCTTAGAGACCCATTTAAAAACTCAAAGGCCACCAGAAGGTGTCCCTGGAGCCTTCTCTTCTCCAGGCTGAACAACCTCAACTCTCCCAGCCTGGCCTCACAGCAGAGCCCTTCCAGCATTGCCGTAACCTCCTCTGCCCCACTCCAACAGGTCCCTGTCTGTGCTGAGGACTCCAGAGCTGGCCCCAGCACTGCAGGGGGAGGTCTCAGCAGAGCACAGCAGAGGGGCAGAATGCCCTCCCTGCCCCTGCTGCCCATGGCACAGCCAGGGCTGAGCTGGCAGCACTTGGTGCTCATCTCTATCTTTTCACCCCTAAGTCCTTCTCCCCAGAGCTGCTCTCCAGCTCTTCATCCCCAGCCTGGACCAACACTGGGGGCTGCCCCAATCCGGGTGCAGGACCTTGCACTTGGCCTTGTTGAACCTCATGAAGTTCACATGGGCCCAGGTCTGGAGCTTCTCCAGGTCCCTCTGGATGGATCCTGTCCCTCAGGTGTGTCAGGCTCACCACTCAGCTTGCACACGCTCCACAGGCCCTGTGCCTCCACTGCAAGTCTGGGAGATCACAATGCCCACGCTGCTCACACACGTGCTTGCCACTAGCCCCCAGCTCTCAGGGGACCTCCAGCCGCTCTCCCAGACTGCTTCCAGCTCTGTGCAGATGCAGGCAGCCCGGAGCTGCAGTTGGGACTGCAGCTCAGCATGCAGCAGTGACAAGCCTGGGCTTGCTAGCCAGTGGGGCAGCCATGGGCCACATCAGAACGGGCCAGGTGGGCAGCACGCCAGCTGCTGTGGTGTGTCATGTGCTTGGTACACCCGTGCCTGGGGTGTACTAAGGTGTGCCGAGATCGGCCCTAGTGTGCCATGGTGTGCTACAGCATGGAGGTGTTCAAGGCCAGGTTGGATGAGGTCTTGAGTGACTCCTATGGCAGGGGGTTGGAACTAGATGGTCTTTGAGATCCCTTCCAACCTTACCATTCTGTGATTCTATGTCATTGTGTGTGCTTGGTCCCTTTTGCACCCCTGTTATTCTTTGCTCAGCCCTTACACATCCTTTATGTTTTGTGCACCCTTTGTATACCCTTTATATACCTAATAGCCTTTGCATGCCTTTTTCACACACACTACACACCCACTGCATGCACATTACACACCGGTTGCACACCACTATTCCTGTGCTGTTCCTTTTTGCACACTCACTACCCTTTAGCAGGCTTTGCATACCTACAGCGTATCTTTTACATACCCCTTACTCTTTGCACACCTTTTGCTTGCTCATTACCTGTTGCACATCCACTGCAGCCATTATCCTTTGTACATCCCTTGCACACCCACTACACACCAGTCACCCAATTCACACCTGTTGCCATCTGTTGCACCTGTGTTGCACCCTCATTACCCTTCCCACTCCTGTTACAGCCCCCTTGCACCCGTTAACCCTTTACACACACGTTGCACACACATTATCCACTGTTTACTCTTTGCACATCCTTTGCTTGCCTTTTCCACTCCCCGCTACCCTTTACACACCCCTTGCATGCCCACTACACATAGTTTACTATTTGCACGTCCTTTGCATAATCTTTACACTCACGCTACGCCTCCGTTACCCTTTACGCACCCTTCGCACGCCACTTACACACCGTTTACTCTTTACACCCCCGTTACACCTCCTGTGCACCCCAGGTGCACAGCCTTGTACCCTTCTCGGTCTCACCCAGTACCAGTTTGCCCCCTGGTGCCAACCCCCTCACTCCTGGTGCCGATGCCCCCCCGGTGCTGATCCCCGTCGGTGCCGCGCGCCCTCGATCCCGGTGCCCGCCTGTCCCCGCCCCCCGTCCCACCCCCAATGTGGCTCCGCCTCCCAACGGACGGTGGCAGCCAATGGGGGC
>VWYK01092669.1:2615-13242 GCA_013399775.1 Semnornis frantzii | reverse complement strand
TCCCAAACCATCACAACTAGAAATGTCTTTCAATTTAAAGGTTACTGCCAGTGTTTTTATACAGAAGGAAATGTGTTTTCTACTAGTTCTTCTTTCCTGATATTGAAGAAACATTTTCTTCTCATTCTCCACTCATTCCAGTGTATCTACAATCCCCTTCCTATGTTTCCTTCATCTATTTCATAAGGACAAGTAAGACCATACCTCAAATACTTCATGTAATAGTGTATTTCCCTTTCATACTGGATACTGTCAAATGAATCATCTGAGAATTGTGGTTGCTTTTTTCTTAGCAGCACACAGAAGAGTTCAGTCATTCTATGACTGAGCACACCCAGATTTCTGCTGTTCATTGTTTTTAAACTGAGAATTCTTTAGTCAACAACAAAAATTCTTTTCAACAATCCTTAAACATATGCGCTGTGCATTTTGTGTTACTGGATTTTTTACTTCTACTTTGATGGTGCTATATAGTTCAAATTTCTCCTTTAGTATTACTCAGGTCTCTCTAGTTCCAGTAATGCCTCAATTTCACCAGTCTTGTGCCATTTTATCTTATTTGCCTTTATGTTCTACCACTATTCTCTAACCTTCAGCTTTGAGCAATGAGGTTGCAACATACTGTATTGGCACAACATCGGTTATTTCTTCCACCAGATCTGTACACCAGTATCACAGAATAACTTCTGCCTTTGCTCTCCTTGGGACACATGGTAACTATTGTTTATTCTCTTCTTATCATTATCACCTTACTGATTTACTGAAAGAGTTAAGCCCAGAAAGAAGGAACTTTGAGAAAATGAGGAACTACCCACAGAGAAATTACATCATTCTGAAAACAAAATCTTACATTTTTGCTCCGTGATGAACTTTTAATAAAACACAATGCAAGTGTACAACAATAACCAACCAAGCATCGTATTAAATAATCTGCCTTCATATGCAGAAATATGTCTTATTTTCAGTGTTTGATACTAAAGGAGTGGTGATCTGTGTGTAAGGGTTTATTTTTCTTTTACATCTCCAAGCGGTTCTGAACATGTATGGCACGCTGCTCTTGCTGCTCTGAAGACTTACTGAACAATGGTTGACAAATTTTAGACAGTTATGCAAGGTGAGTTCATGTGAATACCAGTGTTTCAGATCTTAATGCACTTGGGAAAAAATAAATACATCTAGTAGTATACTGATATTTCAAAACAAGGAAAATACAAATAATTCCTGAAGAAAAAAGCCCACATCCCATTTCTTAACATTTATTCTAAGCAGTATGACTAAAAAATATTTAGTTTGGTATCAATTAAATCAGAATTTCCATTTCTGTAACTTGCTTCAAATGTGAGCAACTCAAGTCACTTACATATGTTTCTTCACAAATGTAGCAAATTTGAGCAGTTCTGAATAGGCAAAATACCAAGAAACCAGTAGAACTGCATGCCTGATGTTATCAATTTATTATTCCTTTATTAATCAAAATTATCATTAAACTGATGACATCACACTTGTAGCCAGCAGATTAGCATCAAAAGCCGGATCTGTCAAGAGGCTCATGCTGCTAACCAATGACCAGGCTAAGGGAAAAGTGCAGAGGAGCATAATAAATGCAATTCTACATTAGGTCAGCACAGGACTACAGATACAGTATTTTCTGACAGACATGTAAAGGCAGCTGCTGAACCTTATTTACCTTCAGTAGAAAAAGCAACAAGTACACTATGGGAAAGTTGATCTTTTGCTGTTTAGCAGTGGTCTTGTTTTGTTTTTAAATGTGCAGTGACAGTGAGCACTATCCTTCTCTGTATAAAAGAAATTAAACTGCAAGAGAGATATAAAAGTATATAGGGAAGTGAAAAATTCTTTTCAAAAAAGTAAATTGATTGCTTCAGTAAAAAATGCCACTACATCATATCTTAAATCATAATTTGTAACTACATTTTTGAAAACTTCTGCAATCTATGCAACAAATTAATATAGTCTTAAAGTGAAAGGCATCACTTTCTTCCCTATTAAAAAATCCAATGTTAAGAAAACTCACCTTTTACTGTGGATAAGGTCTGATCTCTCAGAAATAATACCTTACTACCATGACAAACAGCTGCAGTGCTCATCAGCAAAGGTTTGTTTCAATTATTTTATTAACAGTTCTAACCTCAGAGACCCACCCACTCTTGTTTGTTGCCTCCATTTCCTGTCTTTGCAGAAATTTCAAAGAAAAAATTACCACACTGAAGCACCAAACTTCTCAGTGTTGCAGCTTTTTGATACTAGTTCTCCTGTCAACACTTCTAAACCTAACAAGAAGTTATTCTATTAAGATATGTTGTGAAATATTTCTGTAAATTTCTCTTGTATCGTTAATTCCTTACAGTAGTCATATAAATTTCTCATGCCAAAGTGCAGCTGAGAAAATCAAGAGTAAGTTGTAAAAAACTTTTAGAACGCTTTGATAAACTTTGAAACTCTACATTCTACATTTGTCTGCTCAGTGGATGCTTTTATTCACTCTAGCACAGGGCACTCCTAGTTCACAAAGCAAATTATTTTCACACAATTTTTTGGTGTATTTGCAGAGTCGTTCCTGCAAAACTTGGAAGAAATCCTAGCTGAGTAGGGACAGAGATCAAAAACTTTACCTGCCCCCAAAATCAAGAACAGTCTTGCAAGCTGTGATACTATGTCAAATATGAAAAAAGAAAACGAGAGAAGAAGAGAAAGTACAAACCCTCCCAGAAAAACTCGGGGCGGGGGGAAGAAAAAAAAGAGGGTAGCAGGGATGATATTACATAACAATTGAAATAAAGCATGGCAAATTACATTAACTCAGTTACAGTACACAAAAGCTTTCAAAGAGATTTTGTTTGTCTCAATTGAAGTGCTAAACTCCCACAGGAGCTGGGAAATAAAGGGGGTATTGTTTGGGAATAAAGGTGGGAATATTTAAAATAATTTCTGTCCCCAGAAGAAACCTAACCCGGAGCCATGGCCTTGCTTTGTATTCTGACAAGGAGTACAGGGAACGTGTTTCTCAGAAAAGCTCACAACTACTGCTTCCGACCAAGAGATTGAAACTGTACACAAATCTGCAGATACACCACAAGTAACAGATGCAGTTTAAAGCAACTGAGGAATTAATTAACTGCAATAAATGCATGGTTGAAGACCAGATTTTTTGAAACAGTGTGTAACTTTAATATTAAGGAGTCTGCAAATACAAATGACAGAGGTATCTATCCACTATTATACATAAAATACCTTCTCTCAACTCCAGCCCACACCATTAGAAGTGAACAGAATCAGAATAGTTTGCAAGGACTCTAAGAGACAGATGTACTCTTGAAAAAAAAAATCTTTCAATTCATAACTTATTGAAATATTTTCACTTTTATTATTTACTTTCACTTTTGTTATTCTCATGGGAATTCTTATGGGTTTTCTTGGACTGCCAATATTCTGCCACAAATTAAATCAAGAAAAAGATTAAACAAAAATCTCAACAATTGCAGCAAGTCTTCCAAATGCTGAAGTTAGTGCTGCAAGAAGCCTAATAAAACACCATCTACAAAACGCTGCCGTGGTAGGCCTAAGCAAGCCAAAATAGGCTTACACATGTCCTGGCTTGCCCAGGCATGTTTTTCTGCTCTCCTTCCATTTTGGGGAAAGCAACCACAGAAAAGAGGACAAAGAATCTGGAGCCATTAAGTCTGGGGTCTGTGGCCTGCCCAGACCCTGTGGTAAACAAGGTACACAGGGTTGCCTTGTTCAAGGTCTGTGTTCTGTCCTAAAAAGGGTAAAAAGCAAGCCTATGGTCTCACCGAATATAGCCAAATCTTGGATAACTGCCATTTGATTTGCTATCCTGTGTACAAAGGCACGTTAGTCTCAGGCTGTATTGGATAAAAGATGAGCAGGGAGCACAGTGTGCACTTTGCCATTACAAGGTGTGTCTGCTATTATACATGTGCTCCGCTATTGTATCGGTTCTATCCATGCCCAGACTGCACACCGCAAGACATCTGCCTGCACCTGGAAGCCTCCTGCCCAGACAGAAGCCCTGGAGATAACACAGATCATCCAGTGAGCCAGGAACAGGTCAGAGATCATCTGCTCCTTTCTCCAGCTCCCAGAAGCCTGGGGAAACGCCAAAGCCTCTAATGGCTACCAACAACAACCCCGCCACGAGCTTTGGATACTGTCAGATAGTATTTTTTGTGAGTAAATACTTAAAACCTCTTGTAATCATTAATTGCCTTCTGCCATAAGCAGAAAGGAGCTCCTTGCGTCCATCTAGTGAGAAAGCAGTGTATTGACCGCAAGCAGTACACTAACCGCAGCAACCTTCTCTTCCAGTTTGAGTTCAATTAATGTATATATTTACTAGGTATTCCTAGATCCTATAATAACCTGTATATAGTTTCCATAAATGATGCCTAGAACATGTTGTTATTATTAAATTGGTGATCAGGGTGATGCGAGTTCTGAATATTTAATATTAATAAACTATATTAATATTTTTTAAAATATCATATCACAGTAATTAATTACCCCCTCCACTACAAACACATTGAATTTATTACAGCTATCACCATCCAAGTAATAGATTCCATTAAAAAAAAAATTAAATCATTTTATGATTTGGGAGGAAAATACAATGCATAAATACTACTTCAGTTATTTTCAAGTAAAATCCTCATGACAAATGGCTAAGTCTGTTAATTGTAGGCTGCTTGTTTTATTCGAATGGTTGCTAAAAAAATTTACCTTCATGTCATATGCTCTGTATTTGCATTCCAGTCAGTGTGCAAAGGTTAAATGATCCTTAATTGTGGCAATCACCATTTCCTGACTAAGAACAAACAGACCACTCAAACAACATCTCAGTGCAATCAGTGATGTTATTTCCTTATAATGAAATTATTAAAAAGTTTGCTTAGTCAGTATTGGCTCAAGTAAGGTAGTTTCTACCTAGATACGGATGTGAAAATATCTAAGCCTGGACAGCAATAGAAAAAAATTATTTTTTAAAATTGGTCTTGAATTAAGCCTTCTGATGTGGTACTAAAAGCAATAGTGTCCACTTAAGTCTCAAGAAGCACCTAATTGTAATGCTAGCATCCTCCAGGTTTCACAGCAAAGGGCAGTTGACACCTAGGAGAACTTTCAAAAGCAACTGAAATAAGTCCACTGCTTTACAGCTTAAAAAGCTGTTCAACGACATGATGATTTTGTTTCATAAAGACACAATGAGAAAAAAAGGCACATTCCAGGAACAAAACCCATACTATACCTGTAAAACCTTAAAAAGTAAAATGTATCTTCCGCATAGATTCAAAAGGGCTAACATCTACTCAATATTACAACTTGAAATGTAAATGTTTAGAAGACAAGGAATTAAGGAATTAATGTTCTTAAATTAAGTTTCTTGAACCACACAGTGTTCTAGAAATGTCTTCTACTTCAAAATTTTTCGTCACTGAATATGCAGGTAGTCTTCAGTATTAAAAATGCTTTCGTTGTGTATTGTGATGGGGAAGACAGGGAAACAATATATTTAGAGCCTTTTGAAGTGTATTCGCTAGAACAAGCGATGGATTTCAGCTCACTTCTGTACACATTTATGCCTCAGACATTTATCAATCATCAGTATTACAAAACAACTCAAAAGGTGAGGATGAACACTGCATTCCTTTATCTAAAAGCAACAGTGGAAAATATAATTACTGGAAGACGGAACAGCCAAGTACTTTAGTAACTTTTAAAAGCTACAAAGACTTGAAAAAACAGACAAATTCTATCCATGGCTTACAATTGTATCCAGAGCATGTATTACAAAATAAAGAGCACTAACTACTAGTTCAGTTTTGACTCAAAGAGAAGAGTGCCATCTACTGAATAAGTTTCTAAAATCGTAAATGTTCACCTCAAAATTAAGTATCGCTTCTCCTTCACCCCTTCATTCTTGTGGTTAATTTGCAGTTTCGGGGTGCAACAAAGAAGTATTTCTTAAACTGATTCGAAAGAGTTATTCAAATAATTAAAACTCAGTTATCATGGTGGTGAGTCTTCTGAGTACTCGGAAAGTTGCCTCAAGTAAAAACTAACCAGATTCCCAAAGTAAATTAGAGTAAAAATTAGCTCCACAGCACCAAACCCAAATCAGTCTTATAAAAATCTAACCATTGAACAAACATGTCATAGTACTTCTGCCCTCAGATCTTTCTGAGGTATCTACGGTGTGCCCAGCTGAAAAACCAAATTGCATTGTATTGGACAGGGGAAAAAAAGGGGAGGCAAGAAATCAAGACAGAATACACTCGTGCTCTGAAAAGCAGCATTTGTGCTACTTGAGAAAGGGTGCTGGTCTGCAGAAATCTGTAAGCAGAGATTTGAACTCCAGCATTCCTCAAGGGGCAACTATGTTAAAAGATATTCCTCATCTCAGTAAAAGCGGAGAAAAAGCACAGAGCATGCTCCTTCCTCACAATGGTTCTTTCTACTAACCATCAGAGAAGACTGCCAAGCAGATGTAGCAGTTTTGAATCCTGTATCATAATGTCTGAATTAAGAACTAAATCTATGCCTTGTTTTCTTGTAATCACCAAATCCCTCAGGAAACACCAAGTAATAGATTCTACTATTAGCCAAATACTCTGTGAGAGTATCTTCAGAAGCAGCTCACTTACAGACAAAGTTTTCAAAGTAAAATACCTCATTGGGATTTACTACTCTTACCAAGTCAGACATTCACAGGATCTTAGTCTAAAGAAAACATGTACATTTGTAGGGTGTTATCAGGGATAAAACATATCCAGAAACTCAGGATTTTAACGTAATAAAGAACCTATTCTTTGTATTAAAGGGCCAGTAAATGTACCAAAAATGCACACATGCAAGGCAATTATCGATTTTGAAAATATATAAAGGGAGAAATATTAAAGAACACTCTCACTCTTCCATCATAAAATTCTCTATCACTTCTGACTGCCTCAAAGAGACACTCTACCTTATCAAAATTAAACTCCTGAATACGGTTACATCAAGCTACAAACAACAGCCTATAACAGTTGCACTTTCTTCTACATTTTTGCCAACAGAAGACAAAGATCCCATAACATTCTAATAGATTGAAACAGAAAACTTAGCTGATTCTATACAAACGTAAATTGCTTACCTTGCAAATACCCTGTCTTTGTTTGCTCTTTCTTTACCATACTGCACAGACTGGACCTCTGTTCTCCCACTGGAAAACAAAACCAAACCACTAAATGCAATAAATTTAGGATAACATTTTCTTGCTTCAATTGAGCCATCTCAGAAACAAAAGCAAAAAACAAAAACAACCACCAAAAAATACTGACACCCAAAAAACCCTTCAGTTTTATTTCCAGTCATGTCCAAACAATTTTTTCCAGCTTCAGTTCAGTGTAACTTTAGATATCATTTGGGTAAGTATTTGTCTTCTTTCCTACTAGAGTCTAACTCTAGTGGGAAAACTGATTAATTTAAGGCATAAAGTTATCTGTTGTCTTCTATTTTCTTCTTATCCAAAACAGTATTAAAATTCTGCTTAAAGCCATAATAATTCCTCTCACAGTCACAATTCAAAGTTACAGCATCTTCTCCATAGTCCTGCTAAACTATTTCCTAGATTTCTAATAACTTAGTTGTTACTTAGTTCAAGGAAATAACACAGAAAAATTATGTAAGCACATCAAGATTGTGCTCTTCATCACAGCTTGTGAAAACCAAGTTGAGAACTTAACACTTCCTTTTCTTAAAAGGCCAGATATCTTGTGTCAAATACAAAGTCATTAATAATATTTAATAATTTCTATTCTAAAAAATGTTTGTTGTTGGTTGGGGTGTTTTTTTTTTGGTTTTAAAAGTTCTATTAGTAGTTTAGAACTGGTGGCAAGACACCAGCAAAACTCCCTCTTGCAAATGGGTGTTGGTCTCCTCTCCCAAGTAACTAGGCACAGAACAAGAGGGAATGGTCTCAAGCTGCATCAGGAAAGGTTTAGACTACACATTAAAGAAAATATTTTCACTGAAAAGATTGTGAAGCATTGGAACGGGATGTCCATGCAAGTGCTGGAGTCACATCTCTGAAGGTGTTCAAAAGACACACAGGTGTAGTCCTTGGGGATACAGCTTAGTGGTAGACTTGGCAGAGTAGGATTAATGGTTTGACTCAATAATCTTGAAGGTCTTTTCCCATCTAAATGATTCTACACTTCCCCATTTTTAACTTCAAACTACAGCACACTTGAGGATTCACATTCTACAAGCATACCGATACTCAAAACTGTTCTTTTCTGTTCCTTAGAGGAACATTAATATTACAGAAGCAAAGAATAATTAAGTATTTTCACTTTCATATTATAGAACTAGTGGGTAAGTAAAGGCTGAAGTAATAAAGGGTGGAGAACTGGGCCAGTTGCAATCTCACTAACAGAAGAGAAATGTACAAGCTGGGGGCTGGGAGGGAAGAACCCCATACACAGGCTGGTGGGACCACAATAGAATCGTAGAATAATAAGGTTGGAAGGAACCTTAAGGATCATCTAGTTTCAACCCTCTGCCATAGGCAGGGACATCTCCCACTAGCACAGGTCACTCAAGGCCTCCTCTGACCTGGCCTTGAACCCCTCCAGGGAGGGAGCAGCCACAACCTCCCTGGCCAACCTGTTCCAGTACCTCACCACCCTCACTGGAAAGAACTTCCTCCTACCATCCAGTTTCAATCTCCCCTCTGCCAGTTTAAAGCCATTGCCCCTCGTCCTGTCATTACAAGACCTTGTAAATAGTCCCTCCCCAGCCTTCCTGTAAGCTCCCTTCAGATAATGGAAATCTGCTATAAGGTCTCCTCAAAGCCTTTTTTCTCCAGGCTGAAGAGCCCCAACTCTCTCAGCCTGTCCTCATAGCAGAGCTGCTCCAGCCCTCTGATCATCTTCGTGGCCCTCCTCTGGACCCACTCCAACACTTCCATGTCCTTCCTGTGCTGGGGGCTCCGGAACCGCACACAGTACTCCAGGTGGGGTCTGACGAGAGCAGAGTAAAGGGGCAGAATCACTTCCCTTGCCCTGCTGGCCACGTTGCTCTTAATGCAGCCCAGGACTCGGTTGCTGTCTGGGCTGCATGTACACACTGTAGGCTCCTGTTGAGCTTTTCGTCAACCCAGACCCCCAGGTCCTTTTCCTCAGGGCTGCTCTCCAGCCATTCACCACCCAGCCTGGATTTGTGCTTGGGATTGTGCCTACCCAGGTGCGGGACCTTACACTTGGCTGTAACGCTGTCAAGTTCTATGGCCTCTCAAATCAAGCAAAGGGCCACAAAAGACAAAATTATGGGTCTGAAGCATTTGATATATGAGTAGAGGTTGAAAGAGCTGCGGCTGTTCAGCCTCAGGGAGGCTCAGAGGGATCAAATGAGTGCACGTAAATCCTGAAAGGGGAAGGGAAGACAACAGGTTCCCAAATTGAAATACAAGATATCCTACTTAAACGGGGTGAGGGTGGTGGGAGGAACCGCAACAAAACCACCCAACAAAAACCTCCAACAACCACCAAACAGCCAAAACAAATCCACAACATTTTTACTGTGAAGACAGTCAAACACTTGATCAGGTTGCTCAGAGAGAGTGCGGAACCTCCATTCTTGAACACATTCAAAATCTGGTCGAACACAGTTCTAGGCAACCTGCCATAGTGATCCCTGTTTGAACAAGGCAATGAACTAGACAAGTGTTCAGAGCTGCCTTCCAACCTCTGCCATGCTGACTCCAAGAGATCTCTTTTCAAATCCGTTGTCTGCTAACTTCCTGGAGTTAGAGATTTTTTGGATTCCAACAAGCAGCAAGCCATCTCTATTTTCCACTATTTATTTCCAATAATCCTAATACTATATTTGCCTTTCTCTAATTGCTACTAATAATGATTGAAAGTTTTTAGAGCACTTCAAAGCACCAAGACAGCAATTAGCTTATTTATAATTGATGTTCCTCCCCTTTTCTCTCCCTTTGTAGATTATTTTGCATGTTTGGATGTTGAACTTTGATTTACCATTTCACTGCCTATTCACTTCTCATTGCAACATACCAGCAAAATTTTCTAGTTAACTTCATCTTTCACTACAAAAACCTGTATTACTTCAGTGGTCTTCATCATGAAGATGGAGATAATTGTTTCTCATTTGGTTAAAAGTTGTTAATATCCAATAAAACTCTTAATGCTTTGGCAGTTTAATGAGTATTTGCTAAGAAATACCATTAGAACCAATTTGAAAATCCAAGCACAGTGCACAAAAGTCAGATTTTCTCACCTCTCCTGGAAACATTTTTTTTAATTGCTTTAAAATCTGCTGTATTAGAATTTTTTAGTTGAATAGCAAAAATAGATTTAGTAGTTCAACAATTTCATGTCCCTGATTTCTTTCTGGAGATACCTTTGTACAGGTATGGCGGTTCAGTATTAGTTTAATCACAGAAATGTTGCCTTCAAGTCTCTAGTTCAATCTCCTGGCAACACTATGTGCCAGGCATTTTCTAGGCAAGTTTTGAAAGCCTCCAAAAAGAGAGATCCCACAAACACCTCTCAGGGTAACTTGTTCCATTAACACATTATCCTTCAAG
>VWYK01092667.1:0-20086 GCA_013399775.1 Semnornis frantzii | reverse complement strand
TCTGCTTGTAGATTGTGCTAAGCTGTAACTATAGCTTCATTCCTTAACTTCCAGCTGGCTGAGTCTAGTCTGGGGGATTTTCATAGAGTGTGTGTGGGGGTGTGTGTGTGTAACTCCCAAACCATCACAGCACTTCAGCCTGTCCTCTGCATTTCCTGTGTACACTCATTTCTGACTTCACAGACAGCTTGGAAAGAAAGGGCTTGTGGTAACTCTTCATGGAGTCAGAGGATGGGTTGGCTTGGAAGGGGACTTAAAGCTCATCCAGTTCCAGGCCCTGCCATGGGCAGGGACACCTCCCACTAGTCCAGGCTGCTTGAGTCCCCATCCAACCTGGCCTTGAACACCTCCAGGGAGGGAGCATCCACAACCTCCTTGGGCAACCTGTGCCAGTGTCTGCCACCCTCTCTGGCAAGAATCTCCAGTCTCAGTCTTCCTTCTTCCTGCTCAAAGCCATTTCCCCTCATCCTGTCACTACAAGCCCTTGTAGGAAGTCCCTTCCTGGCTTTCTTGTAGCCCATTTCAGCTATTGAAGTTCTGCTCTAAGGTTTCCCCAGAGCCTTCTTTACTCCAGGCTGAGCAGTCCCAACTCTCCCAGCCTGTCCCCACAGGGGAGATGCTCCAGCTCTTGATAAAGATGGTCTCAGGGCTCAGGCTGCTTAAAAAGCTTTCTCTCAAAATTGATTTCAATGTGAAATTAAGTTTTCAACAAAACAGCATTTTTGCAAATGCTGCCTGTGTTCTGCAGCCAGCTTTGATTCCCTTATTCCTCAAAAGAAAAACTGCAGTGTCTCCATTTTCCAGCCAAGAACGTGCCTAGAATCTAACTTGCTGGCTATTTCTTTCACTGAAAAATAGAATTCTCCAGATAATAGAAAAATAAACCATCAACCAAACCAACAAATCTGTTTGCTATTTCTTTCCCCTCCCCTGGCATTTACTTGGCTTCTATTTTATATAAGAAAAGAGTTTGGGGTGGGGTTTTTTTTTGGTGCATGTTTGGTTGTGTTTGTTTATTTGTGAGTTTTGTTGGGGTTTGGGGTTTCTTTGGTTTGTTTTTTTCCTCCTTTTGTTTTTCCAGATGTTTGTGAGCAAAATGAAAATCAATGGAAGTTGGGAAGGCTGAAGTTTGCCTTCCTTCCAACAGGCAGTAGTTGTGCAAGGAATCTCTCTTCCTTAGGTTCTATGTAATGCAGTGATGCTGCCAGCCATGGCCAAAGGCTTTGGATGCCTCTTCACATCTCCCCTTCACCTTCAGACAAGTGCATTGTGCCTTGGCTTTTCTTTTCAGAAGAAGTCATTTAGCTGCTGGGTAGAAGGGATGAAGTTTTCTGTCCTAAACCATTACCAGCACAGCAAATTGTGCTGGAAGGTGTCCAGAGAAGGGCCATGAGGATAATCAGAGAGCTGAAGCTGCTCTGCTATGAGGAGAGACTGAGGGAGTTGGGGCTGTTCAGTCTGGAGAGGAGAAGGCTCTGAGGTGACCTTATTGTGGCCTTTCAGGATCTTAAGGGGGCTACAAGAAAGCTGGGGAGGGACTTTTTAGGATGTCAGGGAGTGATAGGACTGGGGGGAATGGAGCAAAGCTGGAAATGGGGAGATTCAGAGTGGATGTTAGGAAGAAGCTCTTCACNGGTGAGACTCTGGAATAGGCTGCCCAGGGAGGCTGTGGCTGCCTCTAGTGTGAGGTGTCCCTGCCTGTGGCAGGGGGCTTGGAGCTAGATGATCCTTGTTGTCTCTTCCAAGCCTGACTGATTCTATGATTCTATGATATCCTTGAGCACCTCCTGCAGATCAAGACTCCATCAGCTCAGCATCTCCTGCACAAGGTGCCCAGCTTGGCCCTTTGTTCAGCCAGGGTGGCGTGACCCTGGAAAGAGTTGCCCGGGGAGGTGGTGGAAGCCTCATCCCTGGAGGTATTTAAGGCCAAGTTGGAGGAGGCTGTGGCCAGCCTGATTTAGTGTGAGGTGTCCCTGCATGAAGGCTGCAGAGGGACTTCTGCTGAGGGTGTCTAGCAGCAGGACAAGGGGGAATGGTTTGAAGCTGAGGCAGAGCAGGGTTGGACTGTTAGACCGAAGCTAGACTGAAGTTAGGCTGAAGCTGAGGAAGAAGTTTTTCAGCAGGAGGATGGTGAGGCTCTGGAATAGGCTGACCAGAGAGGCTGTGGCTGCCTCCCACCTGGGGGTGTTCAAGGCCAGATTGGATGAGGACTTGAGCAGTTGAGTCTAGTTGAGAGGTGTCCCTTGGCCTGGCAGGGGAGTTGGAGGAGATGCTCTCTGAGGTCCCCTCCAGCCTAAGGCATTCTGTGATTTTCCCACACAATAAGTCAGAGAGGAATCTAACACAATAGGGCAGAAGTGTTGCTGCCAGGCAGCCAGGCTGTGAAATGTGCAGGCAATCCTGATCCAGGGATAAGAACAGCCCAGATGTGTCCTGCTAGTCCAAAATGCAGTCCTGGGCTCCTCCTCTAGCACACCCCAACTAAGTGCTCCCCAGCTTGCCTGCCTCAAAAGCCTAAATTCCTGCTGTCTGTGCTAGCATCCTCAGTTTACACAAGACACCTCTTTGATCTCAACCTGGAATTGCCTTTGGAAGGAAGCCAGCAGGAACAGACTTTTCTGACTAAAGAGACTTCTCTGGCTTCCTATCTGGGAGCTGCAATGCAAGGTGCTGCTGCACCAGACTCTTTGCTCTGCTCTCTGTAATTACAACATCTGAGAAAACAGAAATGCAGCAGTGAAAGCAGGAGTCAGCAAAGCCCACACTGCCTCTGATACAGCCCTCTGGAGAGGGCTGAAAAGCAGATAAAAATCCATTGAGGAAAAATGCCACAAATGTGGCACAAGTGAAATGCAGACAGACAGAAAGGTCTTGCAGCAGCTGCCCGGTGTGAGTGCCAAGTGAGATCCAGGGAATCAGCTTTCCCTCTCTGGCACACCAAGGACTGATTGTGTGCTTTGTCCAGGCTTTCCTTCTGGGGCAATTCAGACCTGCACCAGCTCTGGGAGAGAGCCTCAAACAGGTCTGCTCCCTCCATAGACTCATAGAAAGGTTTAGGTTGGAAGAGACATTAAAGATCATCCAGTTGTAACCCCCTGCTGTGGACAAGGACACCTTCCTCTAGAGCAGGCTGCTCAAAGCCTCATCCATCTGGGCCTTGGAAACCACCAGAGAGGGAACATCCACAGCCTCCCTGGGCAGCCATGGGAAGGTGTTCCATGACAACACTTTCTCTGGAGGCCAGTAATGTACATTCACTTCATCCTCAAACTCTTCCAGGTCATTTAAGCTCCACTTTGCAACCTGTGCAGGGTGATGTTCACTGGTAGCCACTGTCCCTCCCCATCTTCATTTCCTGCCCACCAGTTGCCCCTTTAGCCAACACAAAAGAGTAGAGTATGAGAAGGAAAACCATCAGGAGAGCTCCATGGCACCTTTAGGCTGCCAGAGAGCAGGAGATGGCATTGCAGGCACCAGCTGGGGCTGGTGGTTGCTCCTCCCTTCTTTGCCAGGTGAGCAGCAGAGGCGCAGGGTCTGTCTAGGACACCAAAGAGGCTCCCTGTAGATGTGAGTGCATGCTGTGAGGACAGAGCAGGTGCTTCCTTGGCGTGGAGGAAGGCACAACACAACAAATCCCATGGTTTATTTAGAAAGAGCAGGTGGCCATGATCTTCTCCATCCTCATGGGCTTTTTTCCTAGGCAGCTGCTCATCAGCCTTGGAGAGGCTGCTGCTGCTCTCTTGTCACAGGTGATAGAGCAAGCCTCAAGCTGTCACCAGGTAGGTTTAGACTGGACATGAAGAAAAAGGTTTTCCCAGCAAGAGTGGTCAGGCATTGGAATGAGCTGCCCAGGGAGGTTTTGGACTCACCAGCCCTGGGTGTGTTTAGAAGTCGTTTGGATGTGGTGCTTGGGAGTATGGTTTAGGGTGTGCCTTGTAGAGTAGGGATATGGATGGGACTTGGTGATCCTGAGGAGCTTTGCCAACTTGAATGTTTCTGTGATCAAAGAGTCTCTTTCATGTCTGCTGTTGTCTCCCCTTGTTTCCTCTAATGGAAAGCTGCCCTGAACTCCCAGCCAAGCTGGGGACAGGAAGTGCATCCAAATGCTGCTCCTTTGCTTAGGTGCAGGTGGGAGCTGAGTGCTGCAGCAGCTGCTCTTTGCTGGTACCTGCATACTACAGGGGCTGGAATCACAGAAAAAAGGCAGGGCAGAGTGTGGCCTCAGAAAGCCTCCTTCTCTGCACTCACCAGGGGGATGTGACAAGCCAGACAAAGCTCCCATGAAAACATACAACTGTCCAGCTCCCAGGCTGCAGGCAGTGCCAGAGCCTGGCACTAGCAGTGGGTGGCTCTGTGACCAGCTGGGTGATCTGCTCAGACTGGTGGCAGAGCTGTGAGGAGAAGCCGGAAGGTTAGGAAACATCAGGCAAGCAGAGCAAGAGATTGGTGGAGTCAGGCTGTGCCATCCCTGAGACAGAAACAGGAGCACCCACCAGAAGACACCTGAGCTCAGGGGGACCTTGGATTCTCCCCCACCTCTGCAGCCTGAATAGAAGCCTGAATGGAAGTCCCTGCTCAGGGCAGCAGGTGGATGATTTTCTCACCCATCTCACCCCCTCAGGCTCATCTGTACCACAGGGTGAGGCTGTGGTTTCTTCCCACTTGTGGTACTGTGTCCAGCTCTGGAGCTTCCAACATAGGAATGGCACCAACCTGTGGGACCAGGCACAGAGAAGGCCAGAAATGACCAGAGGGATGGAGCACTTCTGCTGTGAGGACAGGCTGAGAGTGTTGGGCTGTCCTCACGGCAGAGCTGCTCCAGCCCTTGACTCATCTTTGTGGCCTCCTCTGGACTCACTCCAGCAGCTCTGTGTCCTCTGCTGGGTGATGCCCAGTGACAGGACAAGGGGCAATGGGTGGAAGTTGAGGCAGAGGAGGTTCCATGTGAAACTGAGGAAGAATTATTTTCCCTGTGAGGGTGACAGAGCACTGGAACAGGCTGCCCAGGGCGGTTGTGGAGTCTCCCTCTCTGGAGATGAATATTCAAGAACTGTCTGGATGCACTTGAGTGTATTCTGCTCTAGGGGATCCTGCTCTGGCAGGGGGGCTGGACCAGATGATCTTTTGAGGTCCCTTCCAGCCCCTGACATTCTGTGATTCTTTGATTCCTTCTGCTGGGGACACCAGAACTATTGGAGGTGAGGTCTGAGCAGAGCAGAGTCAAGGGGCAGAATCCCCTCTCTTGCCCTGCTGGCCACACTCCTGCTGCCACAGCTGTGGTTAATCAACACTCATACATTTTTGCTAGTGTATTTTACATCTTGCTGTGCTGCTTTGTCTCTCCCCCCAGCCATGGGAGTGTTGCCTTTCTCCTCCTCCTGTTGGCCTCCTGGCTCTCCCTCTGGCTTTGGAGTGTCTCTCATCCAGAGTTTAATTCTGGTTCTGAAGGCTGCAGCCTTGCTGGGTGTCACTCAGCTGCTTTTCTGCCATCTTTAGCAAATGATTTTTCTCCCTTTGTTTTTGGATTGACTCCTACCACCTAAAGCCTCCTTGACCATCACTCTGCAGCTGTTCCTCCTGCAATCACTTTTCTCATAAACTTCACACAACCTTTTGAAGACTCCCAGCACTTTTAGCTACTGACCAGCATTGCTGGCAATATCCTGAATTCCCCAGAGGTTCTGAGTTGTGTCTGTGTCTCTTCTGCTTTATTTCATTTTGCTCAGTTGCTTGTAGCAATATTTCTCCTACAGCACCGAGAGCTCACCTGCAGCCAGCTCCCCTTTGCTTCCCTCTGTCCTGGCTGTCACTTCTACATGTTTATTGTGTCATCTGATTGATGCCAAACTGCTCTGAGGTACTCACATATGCTCTTAAATGTTCTGAGTGATCTAAGCAAGTATCCTGCACCTGTGCTTGGAGTGGGGCTTCACTGGAAGCTTCCCAAGGAAGGAGAATTCAGTGGACCACAGCAGAGGACAGTCACTGATCCTCTATATTTGGGAGCTGGATTTATTTAGCTTTAGTAAACTTCATATTTTACAAACTTCATATTTTACTGTGTATCACATGCACTGAAGAGCAAACACTTCCCTTAAGGCAGCATTAATTGCAAATAAGGTCCAAAAAAAAAAGGGGGGAAAGTATTTCAAACAAATGTTTTGCCTAGAAATGCTGATTCTTGAAAGCCTTCTCTGCAAGAGACAGGAAATCCTTGCTTTCCATTAAAGCCCATTTGGTTCCTAACTCATCTAAAGCCAAACTTGGGAAAACTAGGCAAATGTTCTCTAATGAAAATTGATCATCAGCCTGCCAAATGCTTCCTAGAAACACACAAAAAGCTGTTTTGCTGGTAGTGGAATGCACAACTTCATGGTCAAGAATGTGTGATGAGTGCAGGGTTGTGTACCTAGGCCAGAGCAATCCTCACTATGGATACAGCCTGGGGGGTGAGGGGAGAGAAAGCAGCCCTGTGGAAAGGGATCTGGGGAGGCTGATGGATGAGAAACTGAACAGGAGCCAACAGAGTGAGCTGGCAGCACAGAAGACAAATCACATGCTGGGCTGTTATCAAAAGATGTGTGGGCAGCAGATGGAGAGAGGGAATCCTGCCACTTCACTCTGGTGAGACCTCACCTGCAGGGCTGTGTCCAGGTCTGCAGCCCTCAAAACAGGAAGGACATGGAACTGTTGGAGCAGGTCCAGAGTAGGCCACAAAAATGATCCTGGGGCTGGAGCAGCTCTGAAACAAGGACAGGCTGAGGGAGCTGGGAGTGTGCAACCTGGAGAAGAGAAGGCTCCAGGCAGACCTAACAGCAGCCTGCCAGGACCTGAAGGGGCTGCAAGCAGGCTGCAGAGGGACTGTTTGCAAAGCCTGCAGGGACAGGATGAGGGCAATGGTTTGAAATGAGAGCAGAGCAGATTGAGCTTGGATGTGAGGAACAAGTTGTGCAGCAGGAGGCTGCTGGGACACTGCCACAGGCTGCCCAGGGAGGTGATTGAGGCCCCATGGCTGGAGATACTGAAGGTGAGGCTGGAGAAGGCTGTGAGCAAGCTGCTGTAGTGGAGGATGACTCTGCTGAGTGCAGGGGGTTGGACTGGATGAGCTTCAGAGATCCCTTCCAACCCAAACCATTCTGTGATTCTATGATTCTATGAGATCAGAAGGAAAACAGAGCCAATATTTTTGTGGCTGTCTGTAATTAAGATTCTAATTCCATGTTTAGTTTTCCAGACATGAGACTTGTGGAGCGTAATATTGGAAACAGATTAAACTCTGTGCCTTTAGCATGAATCAAAACACCTCAGCAGTAGAAAATGAACATTGTTTGAGGTTTCTGTTTCCTGAACGAAGCAGAAGTGAAATACTCTGGTCAGTATGTGCTCAGTGCAGGCAGCAGGCAGCAAAAGGGATTTATCCCTACAGCAGCCTGAATAAAACCCTGAGTGGTGTCTTTCCAGCTGGCTGCAGCCAGGCTCAGAAAGTCCAGCTGAGTCTGAGAAGCACTGACTGTCTTCTTTCTCCTTTCCCACAAAGCCCCATCTGTAGCTCTTGCAAGGATGGGATTATCCAAGTCAGCAAGAAACTCCTTTTGGTGCGTGGCAATGAAGCAGTTTATGATGTTTCATGTCAAACGTTGCCTTTCCTGACAAGTTAACCTCCAAGGTCACCCTGTAGATGACATTCCAGGCTGAAACACAGCCAGCTGCCAGCAAGGTGTGGGTCTCCTTAGCTTTAGGAAGGTGAAATCCAAGAGCAGTCCAAGATCGCAGCTGCCAGGTGCAACTCCCCTGCTTTGCTCCTCACCTCTTTCCCCCTCCATCTTTTGTCCTTTCCTTTGAGCTGTCACCTCCTTGCTGCAGGGAGCCTCCTTCAGCCTCTCTTTCCCTACTGCCAGGCCGAAGGATTCCCAGTCCCAGGACGAGTCTGTAGGTGCTGCTGTAGCACCAGTAATACTGAATGCTGCTACAACTCTTTCTCCAGATACTAAACCAGCAGCAGGGCTCCCTGGTGTCTGTGGCAGCTCTGAAAGGGATGGGCAGAGCTGGCACGTTTCACTTGGCTGTGGTTCTGCCACCGCAGGGCCAGTGTCTAGCTTATGCCATATCCCACCAGCATGGGCAGCTCTCCTCTTCTGTGCTGGGGCAAGAGGGAGCTCTGCCTGCCCCAGCACTTAGAGCCCATGGCTCAGCTCCTTAATGCTCTGACCAAACAAAAGCTCAGTGTGTGTGTAATGGAACAGGGACAAACTGGAGCACAGGAGCCTTCACCTAACCAAGAGGAGAAACTTATTTCCTGCGAGGGTGGCAAAACACTGGAGCAGGCTGCCCAGAGAGGTTGTGGAGTCTCTTTCTCTGGAGACTTTCAAACCTCACCTGGATGTGCTCCTGTGCAACCTGAGTGGTAAACCTGTTGTAGCAGGGGGGGGCTGGACTGGATGATCTCCTGAGGTCCCTTCCACCCTGCACCATTATTCTGTGATGTGCCCCTTTTTAGACCAGGATATCAGGAATTTTGCCCCACATCTGGCCTCCTTGCATCTATTCTCATTTCTCCAGAACTGGCAAGTTCCCTTGAGCTTGCTCTCTGGTGTGTGTGTGAGAAGGAGTATTTCCATCAAGTTGCCAGGAGTTTTTCTGCTCAGCAGTGCCAGCAAGCACCGAGTGGTGACCTTGTAAGACCAGAGTGTGCTACACAAACCAGCCACTAAAACCTAATGAGATGAGGTAGGCCAAATGTCTCCAGTTGTGACTCTGCCTTTGCTTGTCACAGGAGTGCATCTCCCAGCTCTAATTCACTCTCAGTGTTCTAATTGGGAAACAGTTAATACAGCTCAGCTCTGCTGCAAGCTCTTTCCTCCCACGGCTCTGTGGTTCAAGCAGCTGCAGGGTTCACACAGCCACACAACAATCTACTTTTCAGGGCAGCTTCAGGCATTAAAGAGGCATGCAAAACTGAAAGGATTTGAGGGGAAAATTGTAGTTAGATTGCAATTTTGGTACTGTCCTTTCCTTTATATTATTGGGGATGCTTAGGAGCAACAAAACTGATCTTCTGGAACTGGTTCATCTGGAGCATTCAATCCATGTCCATACCTTGCTTCTTCAGAGCACTGTCTGCTTTCTGAAGGGAAGTACAAGCACCCTCATTTCAATAATTACCAAATCATTTACCCACAGATACTTTTTTTTCCCAACTCCCCCATACTCTCTTACATTCACTGCTCAGGAATTTACAGCATTTCCAAAGCTCTCAAAGCTTAGTGCCAGCAGAACCCTCAACAGCTTCTAGATTTGCAGTTCCAGATTGAAGTTCAGCACTTGTCTGTGCTGATAGCTGCAGCACTGAGTGCTGCTGCTTTAAAAAGCATGAAGCTCATTTTCCATACCTGTGAATCCTACATATTCTGCCTTGCCTGAGTGGTCCCTTGGTGCTGAGGAAGGCAGGAGACACCCAGTCCTTTGCCCTCTCTGAGTTGCTGCCAGCCTTGGAGGTACCTGGTGGTGAGATGTTTGTAGCTGTGGCTCTGCAGCCCAGACTCTGCCTGCTTTGAAGCCTCAGTATGCATCACATAGGTGATGTTCTCTGCTTGATGTTGGCTGTGCACTATCACCAGGAGCAGCAGTGGGGTACAGAGTGGAAACCTGCTGCCCAGGTGAAGGACAGACACTCTTCCAGCATGCCTTTGGGTGCAGCAAATCTCTGTCTCACCCGTGGAGAGCAGCTCTGGCTTGGAGCTGGCAGAACCCATGTGCTAGGTGTAAACATTTACATCCCTTGACTCAGAAGCTGCTTTATTTCTCTGGCCTTCTTCATGAGAACATCATTTTTTTTTCTGCTTAGAGGGTCATCAGTTCTTACTGCTTCCTTGGCTTTCAAGGAGCTTATCATCCTGCAAGGCTGAGCTCCTCATTAGCTGCGAGGAAGTCTTGAAGAAAACCAGCAAAATACTTTGGAGAGAAGGCAGGAGATGAAGGCAGCTGACTTTAGTGTGACAGACAGTGGGTTTGGTTCCATTAAGGATTAACATTTTATTAAGCAGTAGCATTTCTTATTCCCTGTGACTGACTCACTGCTGCTTCTCATTTGTAATTAATAGAAGAAAATATAATATTTATTCTCTTGGTGAGCACATCTGGTTATAAGCAATGACAGAAGGAAAGGCAACAAATCAGACCTGTTTATCCCCATCTGTGAGTCTGAGGCATAGAGGCATAGACTTGGTTGGAAAAAAACCTCTAAGATCATTCAATCCAACCATGTAACTCTAGACTGGACAAGAGGCCTGCCTCCCAACCTGGCACCCCAAGGTAAACATCAAGTGTTGGTGTTTACTCAGCTCACTGGCCCTGAAGAAGCTCCCGAGAGCTAATAAAACCTTTCTCTTCACTGATCATCCCCAGAGCTTTTAATTACAGCATGCAGATAAGGCATGAGCTCAAAAGGGCTGTGCACTGAAGGCAAGCAGTACAGCACCAGTAAGAAACCCCTTTATAACTATTAAAAGTCAAGACTCCTGCAAAACACTTGCCTCTCTTGCTTGGTGAGCAGCAGGAGCTGCCATGCTGGCAAAGGTGGGTTTGCACCTACGCTCCTGAAAGTGTAACCCTGAGCAACCCACCAGCAATTAGCTCTCTGATCACAGCAGGGCAAGGGAGGGTAATCTCTCCCTTTGTTCTGCTCTCCTCAGACCCCACCTACAGTCCTGTGTGCAGTTCTGGAGCCCCCAACACAGGAAAGACCTGGAACTGTTGGAGTGAGTCCAGAGGAGGCCACGAAGATGCTGAGAGGGCTGCAGCAGCTCTGCTATAAGGACAGGCTGAGAGAGTTGGGGCTCTGCAGCCTGGAGAAGAGAAGGCTTCCAGGAGACCTTCCAGTATCTGAAGGGGGCTACAGGAAGGCTGGGGAGGGACTATTTACAAGGTCTTGTAAATACAGGACAAGGAGTAACAGGTTTAAACTGGCAGAGGGGACATTTAAACTGGGTGTTAGGAAGAAGTTCTTTCCAGTGAGGATGGTGAGACACTGGCACAGGTTGCCCAGGGAGGTTGTGGAGCACAGAATCACAGATTCTGTGATCACATTCCGTGATTCTGTGCTCCACAACCTCCCTGGAGGTGTTCAAGGCCAGGCTGGACGAGGCCTTGAGTGACCTGTTCTAGTGGGAGGTGTCCCTGCCTATGTGTTTGGGGGCGGGGGGGTTGGAACTGGCTGAGCTTTGAGGTCCCATCCAACCTAAACCATTCTATGATTCTATCTACACTCCTGAAAGTGTAACCCTAACCAACCCCCCCTGCAATTAGCTCTGTGCTCACCTAATGCTTTGGAAGGAGAGACTCCTAAGAGGTGTTGGCCTGAGCTGTGTGTGTGTGCTGGTGCAGCAGCTGGGCCATCTCTGGATTCTTTCTTTGGCTCTTAGGTCTGTCCAAAGCCAAGTGTGCAGCCTGACTGGCTACTCAGGCTTGGCACAGGCAGAAATGTTAATCAGAATGAACAGCAAAGCCACCCAGCTGGTGAGCCAGAGAGCTGCAGCTCCTCACTTGCTCGTGGCAGGGGAGCCCATTTATTTGGATTTGCTAATGACTTAATGATTTTCCTGGCATGTTCAATTGTTTATCAATTAAGTTAAGCGATAATAGAATTTTGGAGTGCTGTGTGCCTCCAGAGGCATCAGGAAGCCCAAGTGGTCATTTGTGGGCTTTTAATCCTTGGCTTGCTTTGGTGGTTTAATTTTGCATAGATGTGAATTGCTCAGCAGTCTGCTGAGCATCAGTGTGGCAGAGGAAAGGAACAGGGAAGCAGAGCCTTGGCCCTGAAAGGGTTGAGGAAGCACTGAGCAGAGGCAGAGCTCAGGCCTCCAATCTGTGGGGCTGCAGCTACTGCCAGTTAGTCCAAGGTGGAGTTCATGCACTCCTTAGAGGAGAAGAATGGGGAAGGAGAAGTCTTGTTTGGGGGCAGGTTTGTCCCACCTGGGTCACATCCATGAAGCTGCTGTCGTATGTTTCCTGTTTGGGTTACTTTAGCAGGTTACCTGAGGCTTTGGTGTTCTGTCTTTTCTCCATCCAGCAACACTGAACTATGGAATCAGTTTGGTTGGTGAAGACCTCCCAGATCATCCAGTCCAACCATTCTCTAACTCAAACAAGGCTGGGGCTAACCCATGGCTCTCAGCACCACATCTCTGCCTCTTGGATAGGGATTCAACCACCTGCCTGGGCAGCCTGTGCCAGGCTTTGAGAACCCTTTCAGTCAAGAAGTTTCTTCTCATATTCAACCTAAGCTTCCCTTGGTGCAACTTGATGGCACCTCCTCTCATCCTGTCACTTGCTAGTAGGGAGAAGAGCCCAACCCTCACAACATGTGCCCTGGTCATTAGGGATCATCAAGCTCACTTATAACTCCAAGTGTATGTGATGGTTTGGGAGTTACCTGCCCCCCTACTCTATGAAAATCCCCCAGACTAGACTCAGCCAGCTGGGAGTTGAAGAATGGAGCTCTATTTACAGCTTAGCAGAGATATACAGGAATATTTACAGAAGTATACAAGGTAAAAGTAATACAGAAACACAATCCCCCTCCCAGCAATCAGAGTGCCCAGGAGGAGCTCCCAACCACCCTTCCACCTTCTTTCCACCCCTCTACCTTATCTCAGGGTCTGCCTTACATGCAAGGTGAGTTGGAAGGCTCAGCAAGGTGGGTTAGAGTGATTAGCTGGGTTACACAGCTGCAAGAGCCCAGGGAGAAAGACACACCAGCTGTGACAGAGAGAGAGACTCTGTCTCATCTAGATTTGTGTCCTTGGTTTTATGCACCTCAGCAAGCCTATGAGTGAAGCAGACATCTCCAGTGTTTGCTTTTCACAGCCTGTCATCTATTTTTTCTCATTAAAGTATTCCAGTTAGCCTCAAACCAGCACAGTGCATCTGTGCTTCCCAGTGGTTTCCAGCTGGTTCCTTCACTCCTATTTGCACACCCCAGTGCCACTCCTCCACCAGTGATTTCTGTGGGTGTCAGAGATGCTGCACTGAGGAGAGGCAGAGGAGCAGCTGGAGCAGGAAGAAGCTCTGCAGCATGTCTTGAGGCAGCAGAGAAGGTTCACCTTGGTGCCTACACTGAGAGCCCCTAGACAAGCAGAGTCTGATTTTATTGTGTCCCAATGAGGAACAGTTTTCTCTGTGAGAGTCAGGGAGTGCAAACACACTCAGAACACTCACAACAGCAACACAGCTTCGTAACATCACTTCTCATAGCCACAACTACATCTTCCTTTGCTGTCACTCTCAAGCCTGGCTCCATGATGTACTTTGTGTCTTTCAGAGTCAGCCTGCTTCTGCAGCTCATTTGTTGGTCCCCACTGACTATAAAGTGCTGGAGCTAACAGAAGGGAGCAGCAACACTCAGAACTATGGATATTGATTTCCTATATCCTAAAAAAAACCCCAAAACCCTAAAACTTAACAGGGCTTAGAAAAAGAGACAGTGAAAGAATGCAGCCTTTTAAAGCTGAGACCCCAGCCCTTCACTTAAGGGAAAGAGGAGCTGGAAAGTGCAATGAGTGGAAGGAGCCATAAAGCCCTTTCTTGCCTTGCATGGACAAAATATTGCAAAAGGAAAAAGAGAGTTTTGTTAAGACTTCAGTGGGGCCTCTGCTATAGCAAATGTTGATTTGATTGAGCTCATGGCAGTCTTGGATGTAACATCTTGAAAGGACCATGGCTGATAGAGAGCTGCAGTAATGGGTTTGCCTGATGTCCAGGTGTAGAGTAGGAGTCCACAGCTGGGTTACAGAGACAGATTGCAGCATCAGCCTGCTGGTGGGGAGAACTGCAGAGGCTCTACCCCACTGCCCAGCCCCTCTCTGCTGTGCATTTGAGACAAAAGGAGATGACCCAGGCCCTGTGGCTTTTCCTGCTGTGGTTTGAACATCCTTTAGGAGAGGAAGTGGTTGGTTAGTCTAGACAAACCTCATGGGGCAGGACGTCAAACAGGCCCAGGCTTTTAACCCTGTTGTGTCCAGCATCAAGTGCAGAGGTGTTATTAGAGCACCATCTGGAGACTTCTGATCAATTTTTGAGTCACTTGCTCAGGCAAACATCTCCCATGTCTCTTTTGCACTAGCCCTTTGTCAGTGGTCAGTAATCCATTCAGCAGAGTTTATAGTAATAGTTCTTTGATTGGAACATGCTGCCCAGGAAACCTCATCCCTGGAAGTGTTTCAGATGAGATTGGATGAGGCCTTGAGCAAGCTGGGCTGGTGGGAGGTGTCCCTGCCTGTGGCAGGGGGTTGGAACTGGATGAGCTTTAAGGTCCTTATCCAGCTCAAACCATTCTGTCATTCTGTGATGATCACCTTCATTCATTGTTACTGTAGCAGAAGGCTTTAAACACAGACTTTGTGCATTTAGCTCCTTCTGCTCTGCACCTTTGGCATCCTGCAGCCTGTGAGGGAGGGGACTGCTTCACAGTGCTGTGCCACTGCACCCTCCCTTGAGCTGCTGCTACAGGAGTGTCAGGCTTCTCCTCTCCTACATTTCTATTTATGATGCACAGTAGCAACAATCTTGGCTGTGTAGAATCGCAGGATGCAACAGGTTGGAAGGGACCCTCAAAGGTCACCTTGTCCAACCACCACACAGTCAGCAGGGACATCTCCAAGTGGATGAGGTTGCTTAGAGCCCCCTCAAGTTTGACCTCAAATGCCTCTGGAGATGGGGCCTCAAGCCTTGGGCAGCCTGTTGCAGTATTTCAGCCCCCTCCTTGTGCAGAACTTCCTCCTGATGTCCAACCTAACTCTGCCCTGCTACAGATTCAAACCATTGCCCCTCATCCTAACACCACAGGCCCTTCCAAGCAGTCCCTCCTGAGCTTTCCTGTGTGTCCCCTTCAGATACTGAAAGTATCTTTCACAGCATTTTTCTGNAAGGGGCAATGGGTTTGAACTGGCAGAGGGGAGATTTAGACTGGATGTTAGGAGGAAGTTGTTTGCAGTGAGGGTGGTGAGACACTGGCACAGGTTGCCCAGGGAGGTTGTGGCTGCTCCCTCCCTGGAGGTGTTCAAGGCCAGGTTGGATGAGGCCTTGAGTGACCTGTGCTAGTGGGAGGTGTCCCTGCCTATGGCAGGGGGTTGGAACTGGCTGATCCTTGAGGCCCCTTCCCATTCAATGATTCTATATACCTACACATACCCATGTTCTCCTGAGCCTGTAAGCACACACAATTCCATTTTTTTTCCTAGTGTTAGCAGGAGGTTTGCAGTATCAGTGTCTCAGCACCTAATTACTGGTGGTGCTTGGGCAGAAGCCTGCTTTTCTAAGAAAATGAGGGATATTTTATCCTCCCTTGCCAAGTCTAGAAATAATTCTGAGCACTTGAAGACCACCCCACAAAAGCAGAGAGAAAAATCCACCAGGCTGGTTCAGAGCAGCATTATTCAAGGAGCCAGCATCAATATTTTTCTCATAATCTCCTAATCTTCTGCACTCTGCTTCAGCATTTCAGTGCTTTTTGTAAGAAAGCAAGGCTAATACCACAATATATACAGGTTATTGAAGCTGAGAAGGAGGTGTGCTTTAGGGAGCCCTCCTCTGACACAAAGAGAACATTTATTTAGCAGATCAAGACTCCAAAGCAGTGCTGCTTAGCCTTTTTTTGGTAGGCTTGGACCTCACATCTCTACATTTCAGGAGCTTGGAGAGGAAAAAAAAATGGCACTTGTCAGCTGCTCTATTTTCTCTGACACAAGCAGCAAAGCAATGAGTCCAATTGAGAGCTCTCCCCGTGTCCTGGAGGCTAAATCTGGTCTCCAAGAGCTTAGGAGATTCTCAGTGTCAAAAAGGCATCTGAAATGCATCCTGAGGGCTTGATCCAACAGGGGAATGCTGCTGATGGAAAATTCCTGTTGAATCAGACACAAGCATCTCTCATTCCTCAAAACAGTTGTGTTATGATCTCCCCCAGATGTAGATCAGTCAGGTAACCCTAGGCCAAAAAGAGAAGGGTTCCTGCTTCCCTTCACAGATGCAGATGAGACAGGGCTCTGTGTGTGCAGGTACTTAATCTTCTGCCGAGTACATGGGGCATGGCCCAGCAGTTGTGCACAGGGAGATGCTAGGTTATGGCTGGACTCAGCCCTCAGGTCTTTTCCAGCCAGGTGTTTCTATGATTCTGTTGTTCTAAGTACAGGAATATTTGGCCCATCTCTTGAAGAGCAGCAAACAGGCAGCTGAGCTGAAGGCAATGGCTGACCTGTAGCTCCCAGAGTGCCATGGAGAGTGCTGGGGCACACCAGGAGGTTGATGCCCCTGAAGACAGGACCTAAAGTTGTCCACAAAGAAAGCTCAGGCAAGAAATGCTGGATGTGGCATGGCACTCTTGGCTTGGGCATGTCTTCTGAGATTGCCTCAGAAAAGGAGAGTTCAGGTCCCCCTTGGACAGGAGCAGGTATGGGATACAAGTTCCCTCTCTGTGGAGAAGCTCACAGAATCACCATGGCTGGAAAAGACCTGGAAGAACATCAAGTTCAACCATTTTCTAACTCTCCCAGGGCCACTACTGCACCAGAGAGACTGAGGGAGTTGGGGCTGTTCAGTCTGGAGAGGAGAAGGCTCTGAGGAGACCTTATTGTGGCCTTTCAGGATCTTAAGGGGGATACAAGAAAGCTGGGGAGGGACTTTCTAGGATATCAGGGAGTGGTAGGACTGGGGGGGAATGGAACAAAGCTGGAAATGGGGAGATTCAGAGTGGATGTTAGGAAGAAGTTCTTCAGCATGAGAGTGATGAGAGCCTGGAAGGGGTTGCCCAGGGAGGTGGTGGAAGCCTCATTCCTGGAGGTGTTTAAGGCCAGGCTGGATGAGGCTGTGGCCAGCCTGATCTAGTGTGAGGTGTCCCTGCATGAAGGCTGCAGAGGGACTTCTGCTGAGGGTGTCTAGCAGCAGGACAAGGGGGAATGGTTTGAAGCTGAGGCAGAGCAGGGTTGGACTGGAGCTGAGGAAGAAGTTCTTCAGTGTGAGGGTGGTGAGACTCTGGAATAGGCTGCCCAGGGAGGCTGTGGCTGCCTCTAGTGTGAGGTGTCCCTGCCTGTGGCAGGGGGCTTGGAGCTAGATGATCCTTGTTGTCTCTTCCAAGCCTGACTGATTCTATGATTCTATGATATCCTTGAGCACCTCCTGCAGATCAAGACTCCATCAGCTCAGCATCTCCTGCACAAGGTGGCCAGCTTGGCCCTTTGTTCAGCTGCTGAGCAGCAGCACAGCCAAGAAAGCCAAATGCTCCAGAGATGAGCTCATCCCCCTCAAGCAGAGCAGGGTGTCAGGCCAGAACCACTGCCCACAGCTGTCATCCTGGGGCTGGGGTCTCAGAGGAATGTGGACACTTCCATGGGTGAGGTACCTTTGCCTAGGTGCTGAGTGCAGTCTCCTACAAGCCATTAGGAGGGGGATGAAGGTCTCCTCTGCTTCAGGACTGGCCCCACCATGCTGAGCTCCAGCCACCTACATCCTCCTTGTGCCTCAGTATCTTGCAATCACCTCCTCCCTCCCAGATCACTGTGAGCACTTCTCTAACTGCTTTTCCTTCCAGAGCTCTTCCTTTCACTTGCTCTCTCCCTCTTTTATGAGGTGTTGCTTGAGTGGTTTGGGCTTTTTTCTGAGCCTTCAGGAAGAGATTGTTTACAAACTTATTCATCTGGCAGCTGTGGCTTGACACACTCAACAGGAGCAGCAGCTCTTGTAGGTTTTGAAACAGAAGATGGTGTGCAGGCAGAGCTCAGTCTGTCCTGCAGCAGAAAGTTCTCCCAGGCATGAAGAGAGTCATTAGCCTTTGACTCCTGCTCATAAGCAGAGTCTCTAATGGCCTCCAGTTTGCCTATGCCCAGCAGGAGCTCCTGGAGATTCATCTTCCAAATGAAAACTTATTGACTGCAGTTTGCAAAAGCCATGGATTTTCTATACCTAGGCAGACAATGATCTCTTCAGCTGGCTGCTCAAGCCTGCCCTTTCCTGCTTGCATCTATGCTGGGCACTGCAGTTTCTTCAAGAGACAGAAGAGCAGCTGAGGAAGTCATCCTGGGGAGAAAACTCAAAGCTAATCTATTGGACTGCAAAGGCTCAGTAACAGGTTCCTGCTGGGGAAGCCTGGGGGTCAGATCTAATGCCCTCACACCTCCACACTCCTGCTGGCTCCTGGTGTGTGCTGATGGAGCTGGGAAGGGAGTAAGAACACAGTCATTCTGTGTTTGAGTGCTGCTGCACCTAATCACAAGGAGAATGATGCAGAAGAGCCTTGGGGCTGTGCTGCTGAGCAGCCACCTGGTAGCATACAGTATCAGAGGCTCACAGGATGTCAGGGGTTGGAAGGGACCCAAAGAGATCATCCAGTCCAACCCCCTGACAGAGCAGGACCAGACAATCCAGCTCAGGACACGCAGGAACACATCCAGACAGGCCTTGAAAGGCTCCAGAGAAGGAGACTCCACAACCTCTCTACGGATCCTGTTCCAGTGCTCTGGGACCCTTACAGTACAGAAGTTCCCCCTTGTGTTGAGCTGGAACCTCCTGTGCTGCAGCTTCCATCCATTGCTCCTTGTCCTATCCCAGGGAGCAGTGAGCAGAGCCTGTCCCCCCACTCCTGACCCCCAGCCCTCAGATATTTATAAACATTGATTAAATCCCCTCTCAGTCTTCTCTTCTCCAGACTGAACAGCCCCAGGTCCCTCAGCCTCTCCTCAGCAGGCAGTGCTCCAGTCCCCTCATCATCCTCGTAGCCCTCTGCTGGACCTAACACAGAGACTCACTCCAGGCTGCACACAGAGTACAGCTCCCACCTAGCCCATTGCATGTGCTGAGCACTGACTGCAGTCCCTGTGAGCTCTGATTTACCTCCCTCCCTTCACAGGCTCCTTCAGCTCCCTGAAGTGAGTCAATCTGTTCAGCAAATGTCTCCTGAATCGAGTTCCAGAGTCTGGTGCATCTCCTGAACAGATACAGCCAAGCAGACTGGCAAAGTGAAATCAATTTATATACAGCAACTGCTATAAAACTCTGAGTATACAGTGGATGATTGTTCTTGCACCCAAGGGATGGGACAAAGACTCTTTACATTTTGTCTAATATCTGAACACTGCAGGTGAGCAGCTGGGGGTGTGCAGCCTGCAGAAGAGGAGGCTCAGGGCAGACCTTACTGCTCTCTACAACCACCTGAAAGGAAGTGGTAGCCAGGTGGGGTTGGGCTCTTCTGCCAGGCACCCAGGGGCAGAACAAGGGGACACAGCCTCAAGCTGTGCCAGGGCAGGGTCAGGCTGGATGTTAGGAAGAAGTTCTTCACACAAAGAGTGATTGACATTGGAATGGGCTGCCCAAAGAGGGGGAGGAGTCCCCATCCCTGGAGGTGTTCAAGAGGAGGCTGCATGAGGCACTTAGTGCCATGGGTGAGTTAATTAGAAGGGTTAGGTGATAGATTGGACTGGATGATCTCAGAGCTCTTTCCCAACCTGCTTAATTCTGTGATTCTGTGAGTTTGACTGGAAAGATCACTGTGGAAATTCAGGCTGCCCAGGCCCACGTATTTCTGACATGAAGAAGAGACTAAGAAAGGCATTTGAGGTTAATTTACAGCAAGTCCTGCTGAGGGTGAAGAGCTAAGATGACCTCCTTTTCTCAGGAAAATCTGCAGAGCTTGTAGTGAGGAATGGTTTGTTTTTCCTCCAAGAGGAGCAACATTTGTAGAGATTTTCTCAGAAGAGCTTCCTTTTAATGCTGCTAATTGTCTGTCAGAGTGTACTGCTTGCTAATTGAAAGTACAGCCTTCCATCCAGCACTGTGGATTTACTACTGCATCTCATCTTTCTAGGAAATGGGAGGGAATCATAAATACACACAGATTACAGGAAGCTGCCAAGCAGCTCCTTGTTTGCCCAGGAGTCCCACAGAGCTCCTTTGTGTCCTTTCGGAGTGATGAATCCTGTTTAGGTTCTCACAGCTGGCACTGATTGCCCACCAAAAAAAAAAAAAAGAGAAAACAAGACTTGTTGTTTTCATCTATGGAGGGCAAAGCATGGCAAAAATGAATCAGAGAAGCACAGGATCAGAG
>VWYK01092653.1:0-18563 GCA_013399775.1 Semnornis frantzii | reverse complement strand
GAACAGTCTAGCTAGTGACATTATGGGAATGAAGCTAATTAAAAAAAAAAAAATATTTCCATCAAAACACATGTAATTGCACAGTAGAGATCACTTTAAAAGTATATGTTTCCTGATCATTAAAACAAGTGAAGTAAAATTACGTTTTGCAAAACTGCTTGTACCAGCCTGGGCTGTATTATGAGGCAGGGGGCCAAGGGCTATGTGCTTCCAACCACTGAAAAGTACCAGTAAATCCTGTAGAACATCACACTTTGGAAAGCAAAATGGTTTCAGTGGAGTGTGTTGTTTTCAAATCAGTTGAAGAGGATGTGGAAAAATAACTTTGGATTAGATAAATCACTTGGAAACCTATTTCAATCAATCATTTCCCCTTTTCTAGCCGTGCCCTGAAGATGTTTTGCCTGCAACTGGTTTGCATTCAAATGAGTAGGCACATATTCTTTTTGCATACACCACCGTGCAGCAGCATGTTTCAGTTTGACAAGAGGTGCCTACCACTCCAAACCGCCTATGTGTGACTGCTTTCCTGCTTAAAACCTCATGTGGCTCTTTCTAATTTTCGAGTTTGATTAACTGTCAGAATAGCAGCAGGGAGATGGGACCCTAAATGATCTTGTTTTGATAAAAATCAAATGAGTTTCATGTTAAGCAGCAGATAAATAAGACATGCCTAATTTAGCTAAATATTTTAAAAGGCATGTGCTTAAATCCTGTAATTCCAATGCCTTCTCAACCAGCTCTTCCCTGTCTTGGTTAACATACAGCTTAGGTTTTCAGAGAATCAAAGGAACTGGGCCAGTCATACCCTTTAGAAACCAAATGAAGCCTGGATGTAGAGAGGAAAAAAGTTTCTATGAAGAATAGCCAGAAGTCATCCCAAGGGAGACGTTTGAAAGAGATGACCAGAAACAGGTTTTCTATTTGTAAAATAGTCCAGTTTGAATGACAGTGAGAGAGAGACACATAATATGCTGATACAGAAAAGAATCATAACTCGAGGTTTAATTTTGTTGTTCTCTCCTTCAGGACAGCATGTTCTGTTAAATGGGTTACCTTTCATTGATGGGTGGTTTTCTGGAGAAGTTGGCAAAGAACTGCGAAACAATTTCTTGAGTGTATTTCATTTAAAAGAAAGACACTTCTGTAGAAGAGCTTGCAATCTACAACAGCAGAGCTAAACTGAGAGGCTTGTTTGGACGAAGGAATGATTTTTCAGTGATTGAAGCTACAGCCTTTTAAAATTATGCTAACTTACAGTGCAAGAATGCTTATAGCAGTTATTAAACACAGAGAGAATCACAAAATCAAAAGAACAGAGATAGAAGGGATCTCGAACAATTCTCCAACTATTCCCTTCACACTACGGGCTGATTTTTGTCCAATTTTTTCCTCAGATGAAACTCACAATCTATTACTAGTATTATTTTACTGATAAAAATATTTTTCTGATGTCTAGCTTTGTATTCTTGAAGTTGCTTCCTGTGGGTGAATGGATATGGAGAACGAATTTATTCCTTCTTTTCAAAAGCATGCAATGCCTTCCTCCTCTTGTCTCCAAGCAAATCAATCCCAAGGTCAGTTTTTTTGGTAAATTCTTTTCCCCAAATTTCTTGTCTCATTTTCTTCCTCTATAGAAACTCTTTATCTGGTCCACACCTTTATCAAAATGCACTGGCAAAATCTGGATAGGTCTTCCTACTAATGCTTTGCCAGTACCAAGGAAAGTATCTCTGATCTTTTCTGCATAGTTTAGTCCATTTATAAAGTTTAATTTTTTCTTTTGGAAACAGCACAGCATCAATCCATTTTCAACAGGTGCAGGTACAGCTATCACATGCACTTTTCAAAACACAGACAGGTCTTCCTGCTGGGATACCCTAAGATACTACAGAGCACCTTGTCTCCAAAAGAAAAGGAGACCTGAAAATCTGAATAGATGGTGAATATCTTCAGTAATAAGCATAAACCTGTGCATCTGGATGGTTTCCAAGTGTTCAGCAGAGATGCAGTTAAGGGTGTTCATTTAAATGTAGCACATAATTAATATTTTATTCTTGATTATTTGCTAGTTGCTCACTTGTAACTTGAGTAAAATACATGGTTAGAGTGCTAAGTCATCACTTACTGCTAGCTGATTTAAATTTGCATTTGGGCCTCAGAACAAACAGTGATATAAGTGGAATATGATTTCCATGATTAATTTTCAATGTTACAAACAATGTCTTCTCTATTACAAAATGGTGATTGAAGCAACTAAACTAATTTTAGATCATCATCCACATGCAGATTTCCCTTTGAAAGCACACCTTAAATACCAGTCATCCTTCAATTCAGAGAGCTATTTCATCAGCAAATGGTTTTGTAGGGAGCACCACTGAGTAACTGCAGAGCCCTCGTGATGCTGGGCTGCAATACCTGCATCTTGTCACGCAATTTACTATCACATCTAGGTGGTCTTCAAGATGGACACCTCAAAAGCAGAACTTCTGCCCTTTCCACCACTATGGTCAATATTGTCAATTCTCCCTCATTCATTCAAGATGTAAGATTAAGAAGACAGATGGTGAAGAGTGCAGAGAGGATAGTACATGTCTAATCAGCTGCATGAGGAGTTATATCCTCCACTTACTGACTAGTTTGATACCCAAGGTGAATGGTACCCTGTGTACTGCGGCATTGTCCACACTCAGCATCTCCAAAGCCTAGAGTTAACTTTAAACGTGGGGCGGGGGTGTGTGTGTGTGGAATTACTTGAGAGGTCATATAAGCAAACATTAACATCAAGCATCAAGTCTTTTAATCATTTTTAATCATAGTTACTCCTTCAGTTCTCCAAAACAGGAATTTTCATCAGTGCAGATTCCTGAAGTTTCAAAAATGATGCAGCCCTGCTTTGACACCTGTCCTCCCACACTACCAATCACAGTACAGCACACAAGGGACATTCCCATGTCCTCTTGCCAAATCTGCCACTGCCAACTTATCTACAAGCAAAAATATTTCAAAATAAAACACAGTGTGTGACAGGTCGATTCATTTGCTTAGGAAATGTCAATTTCCCTGTTTGACATACAGCTGAGGAATGATCCCACTTGCAAAGGGAAGGCAATTGCTCAACTGAGCAGGCACTGTGGCAATTTTTGCATAATTAGCAGAATACATTTAGTCTTAACCTTCTTCTGATGAATTCAGTCACACCTGTTTATGTGAAATCAATTAAGAGACCTTAATCTTCTTAGACAGTTTCCAGCACTCCATCCACAGGTTCAGGCCTGTTTCTTGTATTGCGAAGTTTAAATTATATTAAAAAAGAAACAATTATCCTATAAACATGAAGACTTAAATTAAGCCTTAATAATTAAAAACATTTACACTTCTAGTCTGCAGCCTTTTGGTGGCCAGACACCTATCAAGCAGTTCTGTCCACTTGGACTTTGATGAGCCAAGGGTTGAGCAGAACAACCCCAAAGCAAGGTCAGCAGGAACACGTCTATGTGCCCGCCCCACGCAGGCACGTGCCAGAACACACATTCCTGTGCCTGCATCTGCCGAGGACTTGTGGAGTGATGTAAGGGTAAAGTCTGGTAATGGGGTCATCCAAGGAAAGGGAGCCCAGCCTGCCTCCCCACAGCACCCAAAATCCCCCTTCTTAAAAAAGAATTTTGAGGAAAGGACTTTAATTTCACCTTACTTTAAGGCGCACCCCTAAAATAGATACTGACAGCAAATAAGGTAAGTTTGATTTCAGTACTCCCTGTGTTTCTTCACTACAAACAGACCCTCCAGCAAGAAGCTCTACAGCTTGATGAGACAAATCCCACCACTGGTGAGGTTGTACATACAGCAATGATATTAGTAAAGGAACAAGATGTACAAATTCTGCTCACCTGTGAAGTCAGAAGCTAAAAAAAAGGATAATGTTATTAGTCTCATTGGGCATAGGTTTGGTTTACAGCATGAAGAGTCCTGGCAGTGTTTCATGCCAAAAGGGAATTTAAATCTCACATCTGTATTTGTGGATCCAATATGCTGGCAAGTGAGTCACCCAAAGAAACATTAAATCACTCTTCATCATACATCTAATTTTATAAAAAGTGTTAAATTAGTGTCCAGAAGCAGTTTAAACTGAAGTGGAAGCATCGTCATAGGACAGTCACAAAACTATCTAGTGAGGCAGACATGAAGGTACCTGAAGTACCCTGAAAGATTTTGAAGCCAAACCTCTGTTCAACCTACAGAGCTGCATTAGACTGAACTGAGGTGAAACAAAACCCATTAAAACTGATGGCTTTAACTGAAGAACCCCCCCATTTAATTTGTCACACTAGGCAACTGAGTCACTCCACTAGGATTCCTGGGAAGCCAAGAGCCTGTTCACAGGATCACAGGATGCTAGGGGTTGGAAGAGATCTCCATAGATCGAGTACGGCCACCCTGCCAGAGCAAGACCATAGAATCTAGCGCAGGTAGCACAACACCACATCGACGGGTCTTGAAAGTCTCTAGAGAAGGAGAGTCTCTAGTGTAAAATCGTTTCTCTCGCAGCAGCATACATGCCATATTTCGGCCGTCTTTTTTACACTGCTTTTAGAAGGTGGATAAAAGAAGAGGATAAGAATAAGAAAAGAAAAATAAAATTAAAAAGGGAAAAGCCCTTTCCCCCCTACAATCTCTAGAAAGGGAAAGCACCAAGTAGCAGCTAAAATCTGTTTGAGATCAACTTTTGTTTTATAAACTTTGGACTTCATTCTAATTGTTAGGGAGGCACATAATAACTGGCTTTAACATAATTTTCTTTGGACTATCTCCCCAAAGCCACAATTAATGTAAACACCCGTGTCTTGTTGGCAATTTCCTTTCATCAGTAAATGCTGAAATGCAATGATCCGACCACAAATCACAAAGCAAATAAGCTTGCAGTGCTGTTCAAGCTACATTGTTATTATACAATTTGTGCCCAAGACAGTTGATAAGGGAAAGGGTTTGTGAACAGAATTCTTTCACTGCTTGGAAGAGTTTCATTGCATGAAAAAGGAGCAACTCTCATATCCTTCCAAGCTATGGAAGACAGCAGCTTCCAGAGGCACTTACATGTTAAAGGAGCTTGAAGAGATAAAAGCAAAGTCAAGTCTCAAGAGCTCAAGAGAGTGCAGATGTGGGCTCAGGCATCAAACCACAGACTTTCTCCTCTGTTCACAAACATGAGGGGATTTACTCTCACTCATGCCATTTCCTTCAGCAGCTTTGAAGGGCCTCTAGTGCTGGAAGACACACACCCTCAGCAGGAGAGGACTAGCAGCCTCTCTGCCCATCTCCTAAGAGACCAATGGTGGAGGAAGATGGACCTCCAGCATGCACAAGTCTCCTAGTTTTGCCGTCACTACATATTTCGGGTTTAGCATTCACTTGCCAGCACACAAAATACAGGTGTTTTAATGTCTGTTTTTCACTTTATAACTGGATACATGGTTGGCAGCCAAGAATGCACACCTCCAGTCAAACAAAAGGCTGAACATCCTAATAACTGAAGTAGATTTCAACCTCCCATCAGCCAAGATCTCTCTTTGCCAAATCACCTCTTCTCTGCCAGTCACAGACAGAGAGAAGGAGAGAGATGCCACTAAAATATGCAGCAGTGGAAGATGCTTTCCAAGGGAAACATGAAAATCTTTGCCTGAAATACAATTGGCACACACAGAGCAAAACAAAATCTGACTCCATGACCAGACTGCCACAGTTGGTGTAACAGAACATTGCAATATGCACCAGGGACATGTTTCCAACACAGCATCGCCTTTGCACAACTGCAGTCAACATAACTCTGACCAAGAGCAGAAATCCTCAGATTTGCCTTCACCTTTTATAAAGGGAACAGCTCCATTCCTGTTCTTCCATGCTGCTCTATCAATTAGCCTCTGAAGAGTGTCTACAGGGCAGGGCAGAGCTGTCATTCTCCCAAGAGGGCCCCAGAAGTCTTTTCCCAGGCAGGAAAAGTTGTCATTAATAGCTGTGAGGGAGAAGTGGTGGGATAATTAAATCCCCGTGCCTTTCTAAGCAGTCTAAGTAGCATCCTTCCATATCTGAGCATCTTTAGTTCAGAATCTACTTCTCTTCAGGGTAAGCATGCAAAATAGGTATGATACCTTGTTTTCAATGATAAGAAGAGTACATGCCAGAAAGAGAAAAAATTTTGCTTGTGGCCCTTGGAACATGAGGAAATGGGCTGCACAGCTGTACTATTAAGCTACAGTTTTATGCCAAGATACTTTCTAGACTCTCTGTCACTGACTTCTGCACTGCTTAACTTATTCTGCTGGTAGAAGGGAAATTTGCTTTCCGCATCCCAAAGTGCAGAGTTAAGTTATTCTGCCAAAAAAACTAGTCAAAACCAGCTCAGCTGTCTCTCTGCTGCATTAAAATCTTCAGTGTAGACATTCATTACATCCTCTCAGGTCAGAGATTAGCACCTAATTCCTTTGCCACCTTTCCCTGTAAGAACTCCACAGTACCAGAGCTGTGCTCATCTCTACAACCAATGGTTTTGCAAGGCTCAAACTACTTTGCAAAAATTGCAAAACATGTTTGAAGTCGTACGTTTTTTTTCCAGCCACAAAGGGCTACTCAGCCCCTCCCCCAATCCCACAGTATGTTGGGACTAGAGCTGGGAAAAAAAACAAAACCAAACAAACAAAAAAACAGGGAAAAGCCTCCTCAAATCCCCACACCATCTTAGAAATCAATCTCAAAAATCGATCATATACATGTGGATGCAGACACACAGAACATGAATCTGTCATCCTTAGGTTCACTTTCTCCTGTCACTTTTCCTGCAGGATATTCCTGTATTTGAGCTCTGTCTCTAATTTCTATTCCAGGCTTTCATTAATGCTCCTGGTGTAAAAGCTACACATCTTTTTCCATCTTGTTCTTGCCATGTAGCTAGAAGTGCCTAGAGATGATTTGCAAAGGCTTGCGACCTCGCTACAGTGCATTTCTCAACATTAAGCTCCTCCAGCTCCCTGTTGATCCAAACCACTCTGAATTTTATTACCCTCCTTTGTATTGCCTGACTCCTTGACCCTGTAGTTTATGGTTAGTCCAACCTCTGTATTTCCATCAGAAGACACTTCTTAGCTAATATTAGATTCAAGCCTTTCAGAGCTGCTGATAGAAGAGAAATCCCTAAGAAATCCTGAAGCATGGAACTGGGGATACTAACAGCACAGGACCAATAAGCTTATGCCCTAAAATGATGGATCTTGCCAAAAGTGTCAATTGCCCAATTTTTGTTCTTACCAAAGCTATAGGGTTTCCTTCACACCCTTTAATCACTCAGACCTTACTTAGGGAAGGTGGCTCAAACAAACATTAAAAAAAAAAAAAAAGTTACCACAACGTAGCATGATCTTGACATACAAGATGTCAGAACCATTATAAACCCTTTTATTCCAGAATGATGTCTTTTGTGCTTAGAGGCATGCTTGCTATTCATAGATCTACTGCTCAGCTGTTCCAGTTTTTAGTTCTGCATAAATGCCCACTCATTATGTCCAGAGGGTTTTGCCTGTAGCTTTGTGTTTGTAGCCTTGAGGCAAATGTCTTGATGGCTTAGGGAACTCGGAGCGAATGACCAAATAACATCGGATTTTCCACAGCAACGAAGCCATTATGGGACAGCATTTCTATGTAACAGCACCCTTCAGTGTGCAATCATTATAACTAAGGATTTAACTAGGCTCTGGGGACATAACAAAATCACTTTGAAGCCAAAAATCCACAGTGAAATCTTAGGCATTAGATTTCTGAAATGCTTCTCAGAACTGCTTCGGTCAGGCAGCTTTGTCCCTTACAGTAAAACCAAGCAAAGGAGAAGGAGTTTTGTGCACATCTTAAGAATGAATCCAAGTATTCAGACCTGTGCATGCAGTGCTGGGACTGCAGCATGCATTTGTTGCACAGTGTTTTGCAGTTAGACATGAAGCCATCGTAAGCATACACAAAAGTCCTAGCTAACAGTAATATTTTTAAGCATAGAATTTTAGCTACTGCTGAAATTTCTAAGTATGTTTGCTTGCAGTTTTAAGGGAAATCCTTAGTTAGGCTGTAGGACTTTACTATGAGCTTTTGTAATCTTCATAGCCCAGGGGAATACAGAGCCTGAAACACGGCCTCACTGACTGACTAAGGCAGTGACCTAGTGGGCTCCTGCTGATTTAGAGACCTGTGCAGTCCAGGTTTACAATAGAGGAAGCAGGAAAGTTTGTGATAAAAAGAATCAGGGATATAGTGCAAGCACTGAGTGAAAGCACTTGTGAAAGTGTTGTGAGTTGACTTTGGACTGTAGCTGGCCACCCAGACAGTTGCTCTATCACTGCCTCAAAAGGGGAGAAATAAGATGAAAAATTTCATGAGACAAGATAAAAGAGCAGGGAAACCCCTTACTAATTACAGTCGTGAGGCTTGATTTGGAGAAAGTTGACTTACTGCATTTCAATTCAAATGGACTTGGATGGTGAGAAACAAAAGGAAAACACCATCTTGCTCCCCACATATTCCCAGACTCCACTTCATTCCTTCATTTCCAGCTCCTCCACCTCCCACCCACTACCCTGAGAAGCAGAAAGGTCTTGGGAACAGGGGTTCCTACCTGCAGTGCCTTGCTCTCCACACTCTTCCCCTGCTTGACCTTGAGTCCTCTATGGCCCACAGGAGATGACTGCTCCAGCACCTCCTCAAAGATGGCAGGGCTGTTTACCACACTCATCCCTAAGCAGAATTTTGCCCTTTCTTACACCTGTTCTCATGGGGTTACTCCCAGGGATCAGGTTCAGCTGTAGCCACTGTGGGGCTGATTGGGAACCAGGTGGAACCAGTACAGGGCAGCTCCTCACCTCTCCTAACAAAAGGCTCTACAGCTGGTGCACCAGTGCCTGGTGCAGACAGCTCATACAGCAAGTGAAATACAGAAATTTGGGAGCCACAAAGAAAGCCTGGGTCTTTCCAGTGAGGGAATTTCTCGAATAGGAAGGGAAATTACAGCCAAGACCTATCAAAACTTCCCCTAACTCTGCTCTGCAAGGCCCAGACTGAACCAGTATGGCTTGTGTAGGTGCAGTAACAAGTGATAGGACATATGAGATGGCCTCAAGTTGCACTAGGGTAGGTTTAATTTGGATATTACAAAATATTTCTTCAATGAGTGGGCTGTCCAGCCCTGGAACAGCCTGCGCAGGGAATTGGTGCTGTGGTGTTCAGTGACACAGTTTAGTGGTGGACTTGGCAGTGCTGGGTTAATGGTTGGACTTGGTCATCTTAAAGGCCTTTTTCAACCAAAACAATTATAGGATTTTATATATGTGCAGGCTTGCAACAAGAGAGCTCCCCTCAGCGTGCCCATCCTGACCACCCTCGGTGCCAAGAGCTGGAAGAGGAGCTCCTGCAGAAGGAGAGGCTGCTTTGGTGGGGAGGAAGGTGTGGAAATAATCATATGCGGAGCAATCTGTGCCAGGCAGCCTGCACCCCTCATCCGGAGACCTCATGCAGGGCTGTCATTAATGAGCTCCCTGTCATGGTACATGAGAAACTCCACCAGTCCTTCAAGGAGAGGAGGCAGGACACCTGCTTTCTGCACATATGGCCACTTTCTCCCAACAAAGGCAAGGAACGTAATTCAGCTGAGGGCAGAGTATGGAGTGGTATGGTTCAGAGAGCACAGTGCCTTGGTTCCACCATTATGGGGAGAGCAAGAGCTTCTGGCGGCTTCCTTCTGCCCCTGAAAACAAATGACCCCAAGAAAGCCAGCATTTTACTCAGCACACATCTCTGAAAATGAGAAACTGTGCTCTGGTAAATCTGCAGAGATACTAAGTGTTGGATAAGGGCTGCTTTGATGAGGCAGGAAGTTGAAGCATAGATCAGAAATGCATGACCGCATGGAGAAACGGGAGGTGTACTGAGACAAGTGACCTTCTTGTATAATAAGGTGATGTGGTCCAACACTGTAATGAGATGGAAAAGGGGCTCCCAGCCACATCCCTCCCCAGTTTGTAACCCTTGCACACAAGGGCTATCATATTTTGACATGACTCAGAACAGCTAACTCCAGAGCAGCGATTAATCTGACTGTGCATCTCGCCCCAGATACAGCATGATTTTTGCATCTCCAAGAAGGCTGGATTCATAGAAGCAGCCAGCAACGTCACTGTCACAACAAGTTAGTGCTGCCAAAAGAAGTAGCAGGAAGAATAACCTCTATGCTATAGAGGCTTACAAAATGGTTCAACCCAGCAGCATTGCTAGGCAGTGTTTTAGCCCAGCAGTGACTCACCATAAATGCTCACATGCTCTGCGTGCACTCCTGAAAGTCTCCTCTCAGCAAGTCCTGCAACAGCCTCACTGTGGCCAGGCTGCAGTCTACATAGCCTGGAAGAGCTGATGTGCATTTTACCCTCAGCTTCTGCCCTCCTCAGAGATGCAATTTCCTACCTGCCTGGTGGCCTTAGGTTTTAACCCCGAAGGAAGAAAGAATTTGGGCCTCGGGGTGTTTTTAGGTACATATTTTTGAAAAGTGAGTACAATCTTTGACACCTTTCCCTTGTACAGTAGAGGTCAGCTAATGCATGCCAGAGGGAATGCTCTCCTTTCCCAGCCGTTTAAAAACAAACAAACAAATCCAAAACAACAAAAGAGCTAAAGAGGTTTAGTTCTTTCCATTATTTGCCCAGTTCAAGCTTCATAATTTTCAGGTTTCTTCCTCAGACACAAGAGTCTTCTTTCCTTTAAACTGCTCTTTTGAATGAGCCGAGAATCACTTTTGTTGTCTACAAAGTACTTGGGACACTGTCCCAAAGTTGTCTGCATATGACAGTCTTTCAAGCTTCAGAAGTAAGTACAGGACACAAGAGTCACCTAAAGAGGTTGTTAGCAGCCAGACATCAAATCACCAGCTCCAGGAATCAGCTCACACCCAACAGCAGCACAGACTGGTTTGCTTGACTCTTTATTGTAATGTGGCTCATTAAACTTCCAAAAGAGGATATTCCACAACGTCCCAGCTCCAGCGCATCATGTAATAACCATTTCCACCTTTCTGAGTTAGAAGGTGTGTTGACAGCCCTAAACACACACTGATCTGGGTCATAGTTAGGGTTCAGAGAACTGCACGCAGGAACCACGAGAAGAGTCAGCTTCCCTTGTGTCATGCTGCTAACAGCAGTATAACCACACAGCCCATCCTGTGAAAGGCAGGGGTATAAACTCCAGGGAAGGAGGTAAGAAAGAGAGGGGAAAAGCAGAAAAACATACAGAGGTACTGGGTTGCAAGTTACATGAGACATCTAAGCATAGACATGGAGCTACCTGTCCATGCAATCTTCTCTTTCAACATGTTTATTTCTTTTTTTCCCCGTTTTTGAGTTTGCACCCTGGTACCAACCCTCCTGCACCTGGCAAGAGATTTCCCACTCCCCAGTTAGTAATTTTATGAGGATTATTTTGTAAGAAGAGGATTATTTGGTGAAAATGGAGGGGCAGGAGGAGACATAAAAAACAGAAAAATGAAAAACTTTTCACCAAGCACAAGTTCAGTTCCTTGTACAACCACTTCATATTGGCCACACTGACAGCATTGATTTTCTGTCCATGGAGCACAGACCCGACCCATTTACACCCCTCAGGATTCTCCTACAGCAAGCAGGTACTTCTGTATTTTCTCGACCCGGCCAGGTGCTTGGGTATTTCGCCAGGATTTACTTCAACACCAGTCAGGGGCCCTAAACACATGCCCGATCTGACCACAGTACTTCAGATGTAGCTCATTCTAACAAGGGGCAAATTCACATCTGTATTCAGAGCAAGTAGCTGCCACTGCCCTTTCCTCTACGCAGATGACAACGCCCACATATATGGCATAGCCGTGGACGTCATTGCCAAGTCCTGGGAAAAGCCGAAGCCTACAGCTTTGGGAGTCCTGCAGGGAGTGGCTGAGTGAGAGATTAGTAAGGCAAACCCTGCTAAAACAAAGCCTCTCAGGAAAACAAATCCTGCCTTTCATTCAAGTCTCTTCATCACCTACAAGTGCAGGGCTGTGCTGGAAGCAGTTTGGTGGGTTCAGTTAAAGCAGCTGTTAAAAACAGTCAGTTCCTTAAGCAACAGATGAAAATAACTTTCAGCCACCTCTGCTGCTCAGCCTGGCCACCCCATTACCAGACAGGGAGCTGCCCTACCACAGCCCAGGGACCTTACACGCCTCCCAAATTTAACACTTTCAAGGGAGCAGATGACCAAATTTCTAAGCCCACATTTACATCCAGCCAGCAGGGATATTATTTTTGCCTTCTGCCCTCCTCAAAGGAAGAAATTTCTTTTTTAATTTGTTTTTCAATGCAGCAGCCATGGCTAATGAGGTCCATGGTCATAGCTACATTCTGGAATATTTATCAGCATTTCACAAGCATCAGCCAGCATTTCCTAATGCATCACAGCAGAAACAATATCCAAGAACTGCAATTTTCTGGATTTTTTTCCCCTCTCACCTCCACATATTCTTCCACTTGTGCAGGACTAGCCCCTAAGGGAAGCAGTAAGCCCAGTGCAGGAGGCACATATGGCTGAGCAACAAGTCATGAGCAGGATGACCCAAACACTGGCCTTTGCATGAAATCCAGTCACTTCCAGTGAGCCAGCACTGGCCAAGACAACAAGTAAGGTGCATTTCTGGAGATCGTAGGCCATTTACTGACCTCTGCATTAGCATCTGAGTCACCCAGTGTAATTAAGCAAAGTAAGAACGCCTTGGTTTTGTGACCCAACAAGCTTTGGCAACCTTCTCCACACCACAGCCTTTCTGCAGGAAGAGGGTTTTTCTCATATGTGATGCATGGAACAGGTTTGGAGAAACAGCTCCTTCAAAAGGGATGAGTTTCCCCATCCCTGGCCCCATATTAGCTTTCTGTTTATGGCCCTACCTCTGGGTTGTTGTTTTCCCCAAGTAGGCAGTAACAGACTTCCAAATTAGACAGTCATCCTTCAAATCCTTTCAAACCCAGCTACTGACACTGTTATTTTGGAAACCACAGATTTCTGATATCCCAGGTTCACAGAGCTCTTTCACCTATTTTCTTCTCTTTTATGCAAAATAGAAAAAAAAAAAAGAGAAAAAAAAAAGAAAAAGAAAAAAAATCCTCAGTTTTCATCTCATAAAGCACATTATGTAAATTTATGGGGGTTATGTAAGATGATGGCCTGCAGCCATATCACCCCTGGCCCCGGCTGTGATTCTGTTAGATCTCTCAGCCCAAACAGGCTGGGGCCTGCTGGGCACTGGCTTCGAGACCTCCAGAGCCAGCCAGGTGCTGAGAGCTGGGCACTGGTTCCGTAGGTGGCCCCCGCTGCTGTGAGTCAGCACCCACCGGGTGCCCATGTGCAAAGGCTACAGATCAGCCTTGCGTCTGGCACCATCTGTACATCGCGACTCAGGGGGCAAAGAGCTTCAGAGGTGAAAAACTCCCCGTTTTCAGGATAGTGGCAAGGGACACCATGTGCCATGTCCTGACCAACCCAGACAACCAGCCTCCTCTGAAGCAATCTAAACGGCTCATCACAGGGTTTGGTTTTTGGGTTTGTTGTTGGAGTTTTTTTGTTTGGTTGGTTGGTTTGGGTTTCCATGTCTTTGTCAAGCTGCCTGACAAAAAAGTGAATAGAAAAGAAATCCCATAATTGATTTAACTCGTTTCTCTCACCTTTTCAGCTAACACCCAAAGACTCATGCCCATCTTTACCTTTCTGATGCAATTTTCTGTGCCATACCTTGCCTGCAAATAGGAAACAACAACAAAAGGTTATGTTGCTTTTTAACACCGCAACTACACAGGTCTAGATGAATACCAGAGGAAGATGAATTTTACTTCAAATGTTAACAAAGATCACTGATTACTGAATCCTTCCCCTAGTTTAGCAGTTTTTCTAGAGTGATGCCCTGGAAAGACTCTCTGCAGGGAAGTTAACTGGAGTGCCTCACAACAGCCTTACCAGGATCTTATCAACTTTTATCTTCCACCAGACAAAGCCACTAAGTACAGGCGTTTATATGCCAGACAATACAGAGATTTCCTACTATTGGAGCTAGAAAACAGTACTTGAGGCTCTAAAGAGAAGACCCTACCATTTACCTGAAAGCATGCATAATTTTTCTTCGCTTTTAACATCCTCACAACGACCTCATACACATGTAGATGTGCTCCGTCTACAGCCTCTGCACACCCTTACCAAGCACCTGCAGCAGAGGAGGCAGTGGTGCTGCCAAGTTCCAGGGGAGTTCAGCCCAGGAGTGCTCAGAGAGAAGTGTGGCAGGCTTACAGTGGCTGGTGCACTGCTCAAGCCTGACAGCCCCAAGAACAGATGATTCCCCTCAGTTTCTCAGATGACCTCAGGCTCTAATTCCTAAAAGCTCTTTAGCCAAGGCTTCTAGGAACTCCTGTGTGAGGTCTGGAAAACAGTAACCTCTGCAGCAAGGCAAAAATGGCATCCAAGTAATGCCTCCGTCCACACAGCATCTTTACCTGACTCACATTCACTGATTGTAGCCTAGTTAAAAGTTATAAATCTCTAAGACCTCGGCTGTGAAAGCACTTTTTCTTCTTATGAGCAGAACCCATCTGCTCTGTGTGGTTTTTTTAATACTATCCCCACCAGGGTATCTTGTTCAAGGCTATAAAGAACCAGAACCAATGTGCTTCTGATATAGAAAATACACATATTGGTTTTAAATCCTAAAGGTTATTCAGCTTCAAATCTCCAGTGAAGAGTTCCCTGGTGAAAGGTTTGGTGGTGATTGCTTGCTTAGGACAAATACTAGATAGTGATTTCTGATGGTGTAGCATCTGCTCTAGGGCCTCACTGACACACTGAGCTGTTTGACTTCCTTTACAGCTAAGTGCAGCTCAAGCCCTAAAATACACCTTTTCCTGGTATCTCCTGCTCTCAACATCTTCCACCTCCACTCATTTTCTCAGGATTTCACCACACCTTAGCCTTAAATATAGAGCACCGTTTTGGGGGTAATTAGAGATTCTTAATTAATTAGAGTTATAGATTTAAGGATTCAAAGCTTGACAAATGAGCTCAGGTAAATTTTGCTGCAAGAGCCAGAGAAAATTACTGGTCCCAGGTACCTGCCCTGCCTCTCTGCTGGAGATTAATTACGGCTCTCTTGCTCAGCCAAAACCATGTGTGTCTCCATCCCAGCTGCTCCAGCTCAGCTTCAACATTGTCCATCCTCCATGCTTCACCCAAGGCATGGATTGCATTCAGTCTCTGCCCCTCTATCCTCCAGCAGACATGGCACAGGATGAGCCTATGCTGGCAGCAGGGTTCATGGTCCCAGGCCTTTCCCTTCAGTCCTTGCATCTGTCTCATGCTGGGTTCTTCCAGCAGTAAGCAGAGATACCAGAACCTGATATCTTAAATGTCCTGCAAAGTCAAAACAATGTGTTTCACAATGTGCCTGAAAATGTGCACTGTGCACACGGTTTGGGATGGTTTAGTCTTTCTCTTCGGAGCTGAGGTGATGCAAAGGAGGAAGGACAGGATGAAGACCTGGCAGAGGTGGTTTCTGCTCCCACATAAGACACTGTCCTGCCAGATTACTGTGAGCAAATATTTTCCTTTCTCTCTGCTTTAGCATACTTGTCTATAACAAGGGAGCTGGCATCATTTTAAACCACTTTGTTGCTACTGAAAAACTCTAATAACCAGAAATCATGGTTTTATTGCAATGATCAGCTGAAGAAGACAACTTCTCAGATCCTTTTAGTTTAAGCTGTTACTTTTCCCTGCTTTATGCTGATTGACCTGAAAACAGAAGCTCTAAAGATCACCTAAAATATTACTCCTATTATGCTCATCACAGATCTCTGTTAAGTTAATAAACAAGTGTTTGAGTTTAATGGCAGAGAGAGCAACTGTTTGCATGGCTCCATGTTTCTAATTTTAAATTATGGATAAAACCATAGATTGGATGGAATATTCAGGGAATGTATTATGAAATTGCAGTACCCTCTGCTTAAGTCCTTCATGAGAGCTAGTTAAATAAGGCTGTTAGCCAAAAGAGAAGAAAAATTGAATACTTGTGGCCAGCCCTTACATAACAATGTCTCGTGGAAAGCAGCTGGAATATCCTCATAAGACACATAGGAACATCCAATGAATGTAAAATGGCATCTGAAACAGGAATGAAGTGCATTTATATAACCACTGGGGAAGTGAAAATGAAAGAGGGAGAAGGCAGCAAACAGGGCAAAACACGATTTAATGACATTTAAAAAATTGATTCAGTGCAAGTCCTGTGTAATTCCTGGAGATATCCAGGAATCATCCATGCAGCTGAGTGGGCAACATGATGCTAGGCAAGAGGCAGCACAGAAATGTTATGACAGACCACAACTGGTTTGAATAATGCACAGATTTTGCAAAAGACACCGTATCTCTGGCTGTGTCCAGGGTTTGGAAACAGAATCTCCTTTGCAGGGTTCCATATGCATTTCCTGGGGCTCACCACCAGGCCTTGCGCCACAATCCCAGAGACCCTAGAGCTCTCAGCAAAACTGACTCCAGGTTCTCCCTATACAAAAACCTGCAAATACTAATGACCAGAAACACATTAAGACTTTGTGGACTGACTTTTTTTGCTAAAAGGGAAGCATCCCTAACCACGTAATGTTCTTTCCCTGAACTAACAGTTTTGGGACAAAATCTTAACAACACACATTTTTTTAATATAAAAAAAAAAAATATGTATAAATATATATATAAAACACCCCAACAATGTAACATACCCAGCTCTTACTGAGGCAGCCCAATCCCATTGCCAGGACTAAGACTGCATGCCACTAAGCCAAAATAACTCCAAGGATGTACACAAGTATCCCATGAGGGAAAAAATAAGAAGAAAGGGCCACAGTAAATAAGCACAGCAGGCTAGAGCCGTTTTTGAGATGCACTGCTGCATTTGTTCACATTGCTAAAGTCTGAGGGAGCAGAGGAACAGACTGTAGCTGAGAGATGACATCATGAACCATTTGTAAATAAGCAAAGCAAGCTAAGGGCAAAGCAAAATCCAAGAGTCAAAAATGAGTTAACTGAAATTAGTTACTACATTAAACCAGAAATTGATTCTTGTTTCTTGTTTTCTAATATTGTTTCTATGTTACATCATTTCTCTCTGAAGCTGTAAACACTAGGGAAAAAACAACCACAAAACCTTTTAAACTGAAAACACTAAAGAGCTGGGCTCTCGGCTGATCATCGGGCTTGTAATCAGTAACAATCAGGTTGCCTGTCAGATAATAGGGTCACAAAGGCCATCTCCCCAACTGCCACAGGTGCAGGGAAGCAGCATTCCCTAGGAAGACTGCCAACATTCTCCAATGCCCAGCTGCTGCCGGCCAGGAGAGAGGTGGTTGAAGTATTTTCTTTTTCCACAAGCAGTTTTATTACATGAAGTCATCTATTTTGTGGGTACATATCAAAAGTCATTTTTGCAGAAGGGCAACACTCCAAATGGTCCATTTCAACTTCAGAATTTTTACTTTAAGAGCCTAATAGTTTAAAGTAATTCTCCCTTACATAAAGGCCAAATCTACTATTTTTCTGGGAGAAGGGACAAAACTGGATAATCACCTGAATATTCCGTTTCCAAAGGAAAAGTGGAATTTCAGGAGTCTTAATATATTAGAACTCTTCTTCTTTTACCTGCCCTATGTAAAAGCAGAAAACATCTTCCCATGTGCTCAGGTAACTTTTCAGATTCCCAAGAAGTTACTAACCTATTGCATTTGCCTTAAGAATTTCAGGTGACAGACAAATTCAGCTTTTTTTTAATATAAAAAAAAAAGTGAATGGAGAAAACATTGTTCTTGTTTCTCATTACTAGTTCATCTTGTAAGGTAGTTGACCCTCAAAATAATGTACCACCTAAAATGTACAGTAGAGGAAAAGCATTAAGGTAATGGAAATTCACCATTTCTAATGTTCCAAACATATAAATAGAACTCAAGTCAGTACATTAGACAATTGACTGGCTTTGCTCAAGTGCATGCAGAATTAAATGGAAACATCCTTATTTCCTATCCCAAGGGGCAGTATTTCAGAGCCTGGCTTTGTACACTAATAAAAAGCAATATTCCATTGTCTGGTAACTATACTATCTTACACTACATGCTGCATAAGCAATTCAACAGCAGAAACAGAACAAAACCCCAGAACTTTAGCATCACAGTCTCTAAATGAGCTCTTTCCACACCTCACATATTTCTCCTTTTATATATAATAAATTAAAAATATTGTGAGAACAGTACATTGTTTATTTTACAAGTTCTGTTAGTTACTGTGCTGGTGTCTACAGGTGGTCCAAATGCTTATTTCTCAAATGCTACAGCCAATCAAACAAATGCAAAGGCTGGAATTTCACACCTCTAAAAGGAACCCAGACTGCAGCTCAAACCCAGGCTTCTCCCAGCTCACCACGGATACATTCATTCATTTCTTCCCTTCCCTTTCTTCTC